>JASSUY010012696.1:0-24790 GCA_032466535.1 Forpus xanthops | reverse complement strand
CCTAACCCCCCCCCCCAAAAAAAAAAAAAAAAAAAACAAAAACAAACAAAAAAAAAACAACAGCAAGTATGCAGATCAGTATAGTACTAAATTGGCAAAGTTCACCCCCCAGGGGAGAACAGTCTGTGTTCTCTATACTGCCCCAAAACTTCATGCTCTTTAAAAAGAGTCAGGAGACAACTGCGAGTGTAAAGCTTCTCTTCCATTCTCAAGAGCTGTCAAGCCCAAGGGTGTTGCAGACTGAGCCATTTCTGACTGCTTTTATTTCATCTTTCTGCCAAATCCTTGCTGACACAGAGACTTGTTAGAGTAGGCAGACTTGTCTAGTTCAACCAGCAAAATCATGCAGGGAGGGCGCAGTTAAATTGGTAGCACACAGTGGAACCAGAAGTGCGAGTCCTCTTTAACATAAACATGGTTCACCGAAACCACGGGAATAGTCATGCCCTTGTTGGCCCCAGTTGCAGTGTGTTGTAAATATTCTCCAATTTAGGATCAAAAAAGAAAACCTTGCACAAATATTGCTGTAAACCAGGAGAAATGTGGCATTATTTCAGTTTAGACTGGACACAGCTCCTATTTGAAAATGTCTAATTAAAAATAAAATTGACAAGTTAGAAAACTATTAATGACAGCTCAATGGTTTTTACTTGTGTGGAAAGTGTCTTGAAATGTAATGTTGAGTGGGTTGAATTTCTGGCAATTACACAGGATTTGCTTTTAAAATATTTGAGTAGTGAAAATTCTGAGGGAATTATGGAATTAAGATCACTTTCTAGATCAAAGCTGAGATGCATATCTCTTGAGTGGCTGATTGTGAAAGAAGCCTTTGTTTACATTGGAGTGCTGGTTATTTCCTGATTTACACTAGGTTTGTCTACAGGATAATCAGTTGAGTGGCACTGATCTGAGGTATTAAGGTGATGCTAGTCTATCTTAGCTTCCTTGGAGAGATCTGTATGGTGGTAATATTCTGTATTGTCCTCTGTAACTAAGATCTTTGCCATGTCAAACTTGACTTCACTATCACTTAAAATGCTCTAACCACCCTGCTTTTTTTAAAGGACTCATCACATTTTTACGTAACAATCTTTCTTGCTCTGATGCTTTTTGGGATGCTTAGATACAGCATGTGTGTACCACTCACCTTCACACTCTTGCATTGTAGGGTCCCATTACAGCAGATTAGAGAATCCTGTTTCTTGTATGTGTTGACAGAATCATCAAAGCTCATTGCTTGTGCTGGCTATAGATAATATCATGCTAAAACACATGCTTTGCTATAGTGCAGAGTTAGAGCAATACCAGCAGCCTGAATTTCTGTTGTGCTGCAAATAACATGATGGAGGTGACTTGTGGCAAACTTTACTAGCTGCACTTAATACCTTTTTGAATGTTCCTCTTGCAGAAATAAGCTGAACTGTGCCTATTCAAAGAACAGTATTTATGACAGCAGTCACAAGAGGGAAAATCCAAGGATGCTGGCAGTTTTCAGAAGTGAGGTTTACCTAATCCTCAGAATGGAGGGCCTTGATGACTCTACCAGTTATTTTAACAGGATGAAGTATCAGCCTTCTTTATAAGCTTACTCCTTGATGGGGCAGCTGTAGTCATAGCCAGTTGGCTCTGGCTAGGTCAGTTTACTAATCTTTCAGGGAAGGAACCAAGTTTATCATAAATTGGGAGTTCTTTCCTCTGCTCCTCCAAATAAAGCAGTATAAGTTACAGAAAAGTATGGACATAGCTGACATTAAAGCGATTTTCCTGTTCTATTTCTGATAATAGTGGAATGGGAGAATGCTGAAGATCCTGTGAGATACGGAGCAAAATTGATACTTACTGAGAAAATACTCTCATTAGGGGGATCCCTGCTTCATTATTTGAGATGGAAATGTTAAGTCCCACTGAAATGTCTCACCTGTGTGATTGACAGTGATTCCAACTTCAGTATTAAGAGTTACTTGCTCCAGAACTGTAAACTGTGAGAATCTGTTCATTTGTTACAAACTACTTTGGTTTGAAAAACTAATCTTGGCTAAATGAAGTAGAGTGAATGGTCTTAAACTGCATGCTGTGATTATAACTGATTCTGCCTTAACTCTTCTGTAGCTCTTTCTTGCATTTTAAAAAAATCACAGACTTGGAACAGTCTTTGCATATTCAATTAAGACAGGATTGATCGGTCCCTTTTGTAGTTGGTGCAAGTTGTTGGGTTTTGATTTTGGTGGTAGGTTTGGGTTTTTTCAGTTCCCCCCAAGACCTATTCTAAACAGCTTGAAAATAAGTGAACTTTGTAGGTAAAACTTGTTTCCCTCAGATAAGCTTTCTACTAAACTTTATTCTGCTGATATGTTTAATGCAACTTCTATTTTGATATGAGATACAGCATTTTGTTTCTAGTGTGAGACTGGATTCTAATGAAACAGAACTGAACTGAAAGGTGGCTGCTGTTCTGAAAGTATGAACTAACTAAATACTAGAACAAACTTAGATGCCTGGAGAAAGAGTGGCTTCCGCGAGGAAAAGGGCAGGAGACTTTTGGCATTCTCACTGTCTGCTTTTTGTCCTAGAGTACTGGAGCAGAATCTGGGTAACACTACACATGCAGGCCTATGCTATTGCCATGTTGCATCTACTCTGTGCTTCAGTTTTCACTGTGGATATGTCAGTGGACTAGGTTGGCCAAGATCACTGGAGGGAATCTTGTAGGTCTGAGCTTTAGACTGACCTGAAAGTGTAAATGTTCATATTTGCTTTTCCTGCCTATTCCCAGGTCCAGGGCATATCGGGTAGAACAGAGATCAGATATCCAGACCTTGTAAGAACATTAAGTATAGAAATCTAATCAAATAGGATTCCATAAAAAAAACTGCTCTCCTGGGCAGGGATGTTAGCAATGCTTGCATAGGTTTAGAATAATAGACTTCTTGATAGAAACCCTTTGTAAAGGCTTTCATGTACAGATTTTCTGTATGTGAAATGTTAGTTAAGGAAACCTATTTCCATGCAGTTATTACAACACCTAGTAGGTCAAGCTGGCTGTTTTTTAAGTGGCTTGTACTTGGTGTTGATCTAAAAAGTGATGCTGTCAGGAGTCACTTAGAGAAATGTCTTAAAACAACTCTGAATAACAATGTAGCTCAAATTAGGATATGCAAACCTGTTATTCATATTACAAACGAGAAAAACCAAGCTGCAAGAGTGTCCTCAGCTTGCACAATGACTTATGCATATGATGAGGAAAGCTTCTGCTGACCTCCTCAGCTGCTGACATCTCCCCATGGCATAGTGTTGTGACAGAGACTTTCTAGTGGATTTCCTGGAATCGTGTTCTATTCTTGTATGTAAAGTATCCTAGAGCTCTGAGTTCTGTTCAGAGTGCTGTTTTGTGACTGATGCGCGTATGACTGCTTGGAAGATACTTGGATGGAATGTTTTTGTAGCTCTAGTCGTAAAGTTGACAATTTAATGAACTTTCCTGCTGTCCATGTAAACTTGGCTGCATTAGTATGACTGGCACTTAGGATGACACTTGACTTGCCAAATTCTAGCAGCTGCATGCAGTAGACATTGGAAGCTCTGTATGCTCCTTTGTAGGTGAGAGTGTGACTCATCTGACCTGTTTCTGACATTGTTTTGGGATGAGGTGTTCATAGTCTCAGAAACCACTTATCCTGATAAGGTTCCTATTGAATGCTGCTGAGAGTGACAGTCTCTAATACAGGCAGATATGTGTACCCACCAAATACTTGTCTGACCCTTAAGATTGGAAATGTGCATCAGACACTGGGGAGAAAATGAAGGTGGCAGTTGTGTTATGCTGGGTGTGATAGATGAATATGGCACAGAATGCTTCCTGGTGAGATGCTGGCTTCCTTTTAGATGTGGACTTACAAATCGAATTTCTTCCAATCTTTTTAACTATTCCAGTTCTTCCCTTCTTCATATTACTCCCAGAATTCAGACTTTGGTGGAATTGGTAGTGAGGTTTTTTTTGAACAGGCCTGTTGAACCTCCACTTTCACTTGGGTGATGTAACTGAGATGGATTGTGGTGTAATGGGATACACAGAATGCTTCAAGCAGGCTAGCCAAAGAAGGCTCTTCAGGAAGCAGAATCTCAATTTCTACCAAAATTACATGACCACTACTAATTTGAATATGCATTCTAAACTTACTGCTGAGAAGCTTACCTCTGGCAGCCTAACTCTTCCAATGCTTTAAACAATAATACAGAATTCAAACATTTTCATCAGTATGTTTTCTATTTCCAGTGTTTTATGAAAGCAGATTTGGACAGGATAGTAACTGGAACACCACCTCCAACTTCAGAGAGAAGACTTCGGGCTTAATAGGCCCAATGTGCTCTGCATTTTAATTAGTGGGTTCAGGCATTTGCTTACTGGCAAGCAAAATGGGGAGGGAGCGGGGAAGGATCTTCCTTCTGTGCATGGTAAGTGTGGGATGTTGGAAAAGGACTGTTTTGAGTATGTGTACACAGAAGGCTTTTATGGCATGAAGACTGCTGCAGAAAGCAAATGTCTCAAAATAGGTCATCCCTATTCTTGCTTGTCTTTCTGACTCTTGGGTAAAATGGTGCATGGGGACAGATCCTGGTCTAGGTAAACTGGGTTACCGGGTCAAATCAGTATCTGGGTATCTGTGGTCTGTGAGAGAGCTGGCTTTGAGACCTTTATGTTGAAACCAGTGTTTAAATGAGCATTGACAATGCCTATTGGTGACCACTACTGCGGGTTTAAGGGGGTATAAGAAGCAAGACAGTACCAAACACCTTTCAAGCTTCTGGTTAGGGTGTTAACAGGCAATTTTTCAACTAAGTAGCTAACTTGAGCTTTCAATTGTCTGTCTTCAGGTATGCCACAACTCATGTGAACATGGAGCTACAGAACTTACACAATCAAGAAACTATTTTTAGTTCATGCCTAGAATAATGTGACACTTTACTAGTTAAAGAATCCCAACCTCTAGTCAAGTTTCCCTGGTAACAACCACCTTAATCCACAGACCTCCAGCAGTAGTTTTAGGAGCTTCTGCCTCTCCCCTTTAGGCAAGTGCTGCAGTCCTCTTGCTTGCAGAACTGAGGCAGCCATGTCTTCTATCCTTCCAAAACCTGCTTCATCATGCAAATCCTTGGAGAGGGTATGCCGGTATATCTGAGGAGATGGCAAATGAAGCATGTTGATGCAGCAGTACACAAAGCTGTGTAGCACTGCACTGATGTAACTTCTGATAGCAACTTGCCAGGTAATGCTGACTGTTAAACCCTCCCTGGAAATCCTTTGCAGTAAGAGAAGAATCACATCTGTAGAAGCCTGTAGTGCTGCCCTTATCAATGGGGTGAACACGGAGCACTGGAAATTAGTTGCCAGGCTACAGTGAAGAGTATAATCTGAAGTCACTACTGAACTGGTTGGTAGAATCTCTTCTCCAGGCAGGTTTGTTTTAACTGCTTCAGTTTCAATCCAAAATAATTAATGTCCTTCTGTGGCTACAGGTGTTCTGTTCTAATTGCTATCTTATTTGTCACTGCCAAGGTGGCTATCAGGAGTGTGTGCGTATCTTGTGCTCTGTTTTGTCTGAACTTTTTGGATGAGGTTGTGGAGCAAGCCAGAACATGATGAAAGCAGATAATATGGAGAGCTCTGTACATCTGTACAGTGATACCATGTTACTTTATCATTATCTCAGCTGTAATCTGGAATCAGAGACTTACCTGGGTGTGCAGGCGGAAAGGGAAGTCTTGGAAATCATTACTGACCTCAGTTAAGCAACATAAGTGTGGAAGTCATAGCTTGGGACATGGAAGAGATGAGTCTACAATGAGGGATTCCAGTTTATGCAGTTGTTAGAAGCTCCTGGATAAGTGCTGAGACTCAAAAAGCAACCATGACAAAACCCAAGCAATGTAAAGCTCTGCTACAGACTGCTGCTTCTGGACACTGTGTGAGTTGGCTAGATGATTTCTCCAGAAGCCTTAGGACTTGGGCTGTCTGATCTCTGGTTTTGCGCTGGCCTCATTCCATTGGCTGCGCACAACTCTTAGCCACTGTGTCAACTTATTGAAGAGGCTGCTATTAAAAATAACACAGAAGCTTATACTTTTGAAAGCTTTGTACTGTAATGTAGCTTAAAATACGCTGAAGTGTTCCTGTGCTGGCTGGGTGGGTGAAAAGTCAAGCTGAAAACTTGAGATGCCATACATAGCTGCTCCATGCGGCCATGGGACTGTTTCTGCTTAGTCATTTTTGTTGATGCTGTTTTGCTTTTGAATTGGTGAAAGTTTCTTGGCTTACATAAAGGCAGTGAGTGTGGGAATATCAGTAGCTTGGTGTAAACTAAACACTAAAACTGGAAGCACAGCTTATGGTGCTGCCTTGGCTCAAGTTTAAGGCAGTGGTAACTTGGTTCTGCTTTATTAGGAACTAAACTGCTGAAGGAGTGCTGTGTTGCGTTGGTAGCTCCTGTAGGAGGGTAGGTATAGGATATTAAAGGGTGTTTGGGATTTATAACTTTGTTAGATTATGGGCCTTTGGTCTTCCTCACCTCCCAAATCAGGTAGTGGTTCAGGACTGGGATTAAACGAACTGAATGTCTAATTTATAAGCAGCCAGAGGATTCTGTTCCCAGTAAGTTGGTGCTTGGCAGCTGCCCAGGTTTGCACTGCTTTGACTGTCAGCCTCTGCCTGAGCTATGGAGGGCTCTACCTGAAACTGCTGCTAGACTAAATGCAAAATTGTTGTTTTTCTCTGGGAATAAAAATCTCTAGTGCATTAAACTGTCAGAAACACAGAAAATAATTTGCAAATACTAAGCCATAGAGTGTAATATACAATAGTAGCAAGTAAAATGTACTTAATTAGGCATGGACAGGGTGGAAATGTGTTAATGTACTTGTTTCCATTTAAAAAGTACAGCATATCTTTAGCTAAGTAAGAAATTTCAAAGAAAATTGGGATTTAGGAAACAAGCAGAGGGATCCAGTTCTTTTTGGGTATCTGACTTCTCTGCTCTTCCTAGGATTTGTAGGCTTTGTAGAGGATCTGTACCAAGAGCTTTCTGTAGCTCTCCCAGCTTGGGGAAGAGAGTTGAATCCTTTTACTTTTCAAAGTATATCCATCATTTGTGTGTTTACCTGGGAAATGATCTATTTGGGCTGTGAGTAGTTAACTGCTGTAGTTGGTGGGATGTGACAGATAGTGAGAGCAGTTGCCTGGTGTTCTTGAATGCTGTGTCAGTGTGCCAGAGGCTCCCTTGGTGGTGGGCAGCAGACCTCGGGGGATGAGCACAGTGCCATAGGGGCAGCCCTCTTCATTTGGGATTTCAGTATATGGTTTTCACTGCTGTATGAGTCTCATCTTGTGAAGAGATAGATAATGCTACTAGTTAACTTCTCTGATGTGCAGCATTGGTTATATCCAGGGAAAAACCCAAAAAAGCCATAGGCTTCAGTGTTTACAAGTTTTAATGAGTAGCAACTTTTAGCTGTCCATGGTAAAGCAGCCAAGGATGATGTTCTTCATGTCCCAGTGCAAAAATTCCCTGAGATTTCCTTTTTTGTTTGCCAGCCAGCCATTCGCTGATGTTCAGCATAACTAATCTGGATGAAAAGCTCATTTTAATTTGCCTGTAGTAATTCAGCGTAGTCAAGGAGGTGCCTGAGCTTATGTCCCTTGTTTTACCTTTAAGTACTCATACAAGCAGTAGCTATTTGAACTATGCTTCAGCATTGCTACTGTGGAAGGAAAATGAGAACCTTCTACAAGGCAGAGACTGATGCCACTGTCTTGTAAAAGTAGTAACATCATAATTTGCCTTATAGGTAACATCCACTAAGCAGGTTTCCATAGCTGCTGTAACGGAAGATTTTTGTCAATGGCTGTCCCTTTCATACAGTTTACAGATTGTCTGCATTACAAGAGTTGGCATCCAGTGCTCTTATTCCTTCTTACAAGATCTCTTGCAGTGTAGTGCTGCAAGATTTTAGGTATGAGTCAGAGTATGAGAGCTGGCTTTCAGTGGGAACAAATACATAAAAAAATGGTTCAAAGGACTTGAGGATAAAAAAAGTTATTGGAGGCTGAAACAGATGTAAAAGGAAATTGAAATAGCATGGATCAAGACACAGAGAAGAAAATGTATGTTGGACTCAAAAATAGTGTGGTATATTTAGATAGGGAGAAGTATGCTGAATTTTTTTCAGTCTTCTGGTAGGCTTTTTACATTCTTACAAGTGGGAAGTGATAACTGGGAAGCAATAAGGAAGCTAAATGTGAGCAGCTTCAGTTTGCACAAAACTCTGCATAAACCCTTTTGTCCCTGTGGAATACAGAAATGAGGAACTTGTGTTTTGGAGGCTTAAGTTCAAGTGTGAAAGTATTAAGGTGAGATACTCTAATGTCCGCACTTGTCTGGTTCACTTCTGTAGTTATGCTGGTTATTCTATATTACAATGCTAAAAAATAGCTAGAATGATATTTGAAGTATCCTGAACAGATATGGCTTTTTTGCACAATTAATATTTTAATCCTGCATGAAAAAGGAGGTTGATTCAACTACTAATGTACTGTAACTTCTAATATTTGATGCTGGAGGGATGTCTGGTAGGGAACTGGTAAGGTCCTTGCTCCATGTGAGACGCTCGACTGGTCTCTCTGCCCCTTTCCCCTGAAACTAAGTAGAACTGTTACTCAAGTTCATGCAGCTGTTTCTACGATGTTTCATATATGCCAGAGGGTGAAAACTTGTCTGCTTAGTGAGGTGTGGCCATGCTGTAATTCTTAGGTTTGAAGCTTGCATGCTGCTTAGAGAGCCTGTGAATGCTGCCTTTTGCCTCGGGTATTGTCTTGAGAAAGCATGATTAGGTTGAATACCTAAGTCTTTGTCCTGCAACTAGGAGAGTGAATGGTTGACCTCATGTGTTGACTAAACCTCTGCTGAAGAGCTTTTAAGAACCCCCCTTCCAATGCATTTATTGCAATTTTAGCATTGAATCACTGTGGATGACTTTAATTCTGAATTCTCAATGACCACACAAAGTCATCATTCCTGCTGTCTACCTCTTCAGGACCTTGGTCCTTCATATGAGCCTGAGCACTTTATTTTCCCTGTGTAAACTTACCTTTCTGCGTAGAGCTTGAGTTGATTCTTCTTGCAATTTTTTAACTGTGCTTTGGAGGGTTGAGACCTTAACTGGCAAACAGTGACTGAGCAAATCAGCTTGGACTTAAAGGTAGCTGTTCACCATAAAGGTATCAGGTTCTCACTCGGAGTTCTTCTGCATGTACTTGAGGGCATTATAAAGATCTCTGAACTTAAGTCTGTTGCAAAGCCTAGAAGTCAACACAGAATACAGATGTTGGGTTTACAAAGAGAGAATATGGAGACTAACTGTACTGTGAAATATAATGAGCACTGTACAATGCCAAACAGGATCTAAAACAAGTGCAGTAGAAATTGTAAAGCAAAATTGAAAAAAAAAAATACTGATTTAATCTGGAAATTACTGTCCAGTTGTAGGAATCCCTTTTTTCCCCTTCCAATATCCTAAATAGCCAACATCCATTAGGACTTTGTATATGCTGTTGGA
Source organism: Forpus xanthops (assembly GCA_032466535.1). NCBI lineage: Eukaryota > Metazoa > Chordata > Aves > Psittaciformes > Psittacidae > Forpus > Forpus xanthops. Next base: position 15,184 of record JASSUY010012696.1, on the reverse strand, counting down.
AATGCTGGATCAAGATTTTCAATTTGGCATCAATATGGTGTTTACATTAGGTTTTGTCCCAAAGCTGTCAGAATTTTATACAGTTGAATTTTAGGCAGAACTCATTTGAAGTGCATATTTCTGAATCTTAGGCTTTTTCCTGGATCAGGCTGGACACAAACTCCACAGTGGAGTCTACATCTAGGTCTGACTTCTGCATAGCTATTTCCAGATAGGCCTTCTATCTGGCAGTAACTATATGGAGTAGCCTGTAAACTTAAAATCCTATATTGCTCATCACTAGTGGATAAAGCTGTGAAATAAAATAATAAGCTGTTATGCTGTTCAGAGTTTTTTATCTTCTGTGTTCTCTTCTAGTAGTTCAGAATGTAGTAAATCATTATCTCCAGAATGCACTGGTTTTAAATGCTTTCAGATTCTCAAAGAAGGGAGGTAGGATGCTAGTTTTAAATAAAAAGATATGTGACTTTGTTTTTTCTGTTAACATTTTCTGGAGTTCAAGATAGACTTCAGTTTAATCTGGCTCCTACAGGGTTCTTACAAAGCTGTATAGCTTTTTTTTGTTAGTAGGAAATCTGTTTTCTGACTTGCACCCTCACCTGTTGGTATCTTGGAGACCATGTCCCACAACTCTGAGTCACTTTGGCCCTTCTGCTTGTGGTGTAGTTAGGATAGCTTTTGGTATCTTGGAGACAATGTCCCACAACTCTGAGTCACTTTGGCCCTTCTGCTTGTGGTGTAGTTGGGATAGCTTGAGAATCAAGCTATGGGTCTCTGCTCTGGCAGCATGCTGTTGTATGTGGTAGGGAGCTGAGGATATTCGCCTAGGCCATAAGTCCTTCAGAAGGTGCCAAATCACTGAAAATCATTGGGTTTGTTTTTTTGGTTTTTTTTTGTCAAGCATAGAGGTATGATCAAAACCAGCAAATACTTATCATAGACACCTAAAGTCACTCTTAAATTCTTTTTCCTACACAGAGCTCAACAAAAATCCAGTGGAAGGCTTTTCAGCGGGCTTAATAGATGACAATGATCTTTATCGATGGGAAGTCCTTATTATTGGTCCTCCAGATACACTATAGTAAGTACTGATACTTATACAGAAACTTAAGTGAACTTGGATTTACTAGTGCTAGTTTGCTCTAAGTGGGTAGAAGTTAATCTAAATCTTCATACTGATGTGAGTTAGGTAACGCTGTTCTGTTGCTAGTGAAAGACCTGTAAATAGCTGCATTTGTCATATAGAAGTTCCAAACTGCTTTGCTCCCCTGAGAAAGTAACACTGATCTCTTTGTGCTTGTGTAGAAATGAGATAGAATAGGCTATACTTAAGAGTCTGCTTCTGTTGCCTTATGCATTTAAGTAAGGCAGGTATAATTCAGTAATTTTAATTATTGCTGCTAAGCTCCAGTTTAGCTCGTAGTACAATTCTAAGCCATTCCAACCTCATGCTGGTGATTGCAGGAAATTACTCAAAAAAGGACATAGTTGGGAGAACTGTGTCAGACCATAGAATTAGCCTCAAGTCCTGTCAGTTTGAGATAGAAGATTTTTCCGATGTGGCGTAGAGCACTTCAGTGTTGATCAGATTTGAATTGCTAGCAAACCTTGCAGAGTGGGCTTCAAAAGGTTTCTCTCCTTATTCTAAGGAATAGGTCCTTTAATTGGCATTTGAACACAAAACCTTAAGTTTGCTGTGTTTTTACACTGCTGTACTTGAAGTATACAGAAATTCAGAGTATCTGAAGCATTCTGGCATATGCAGTGTCTTGGGTTTTTGTTTGTCTTAAAACGTTCTCACCACAACCACTCTCACACCCCTACCCCTACCTCACCCAAACAAACAAAAAAATTAGCTAATTGAAAGAACAGTTTCTTTCTCATAGAGATTATATATGATCATCTACTCTAACTTCTGGGAAAAGGTGCCCAGAAGGGGTCAGTTGAAAGTGTAGCTCTTGAAGATGAGCTCTGTTCTCCTTCATTACACTGTTCCTATGATAAATTACTGATACAAAAAGCCTAGTGGCATTTGCTTGAGGTCAGTTTTAGTTCCAACATGAAGTTGTATACCTCTGTCTGCAGACTTCTGAAGTACTTAAACACAGTAATTGAATTACTTTGCTTCTCATCAGGCTCACTGCATTATAACTCTCGAGTCTTGCCTGACATGAATTCTTCAACTTCTGTTGACCTCTTTTGAATACTCGTGTAGTGGCTCTATTATATTCTCATGGCCATTTTCTAAATGCTGTCAGTAAAGAAATACTGCTTCAAATTGAATTTCTTATATTTTACAAATTTCAATAGCATTTTCTTTTTTTTCCCATTTAAGGTGCTGAACTTGTTTTGAGGCTTTTTTAGATAAGAAGCTATCTTCTATTCCACTCCATAGTTGTGTTTCAAGGTACTATTATACAGCATCCATCCCCCTGGTCTGTTTTATCGTGGCAGAAATACAGATTTGTCATAATTGAACATAATCAGGTGGTTCAGAGTTCTAAAACTTCAGTCTCATTTCTGGTCCCACTTGATTTATTCCAAGTTTACCTGAAAAGACTTTAGACTCTACTGACAGAGATCACTTGATCAGGAACAGTGCTTAAAATAGCACATATGTCAGTTAACAGCTGTACTTCATGAACTGGTTTCTAATGTGTATTCAATTGAAGAGCTGTATTTATGTGTAGATGATGAGGGGGGCAGGGATGCCAATGCAGTCCAATAGCTAGAGGATCTGCTGCTTTGCAAAGGGAAAGAAGAGCTAGCTCACTTTGAAATAAAGCTTAACTACTTTGGGGCTGTCAGCAGATGTAATCTAACTCCTTTGTCTTGCCTAGTATGAATATTAGAATAGTGAACGTTTCTGGAATTCTGACCCTTCCTGGGATGAAAGTTTCTTTGGAGACTGCCTGCCTTTTTTTAAAACCTGTGGAAAATGAATGCTGTGGGTTTAGATACGCTCATCTCCTTTAAAAGCCAAGTCGTTTAGGTCTAATGCTCTCTGGGTTTGGGTGGTTTGGGTTTTTTTTTTTTGAGACAGTTGCTAGAATTGCACATCTTTTGTTAGTGGTGTAAAATGTGTCGTTTCCTCAGTAGCCTCTGGCCTTTGGATACTGGCTCCTTTACAAATACAGGGGGCAAAACCTGCACTGAACAGCTTTGTCTTTCTTACACCAATTCTTTTGTCTGTGTGGCTACTGAGGAGTAGATTATCTTACGGCACATCTTGTGCCACCTTCTTTGGAGGTTATGTTCTAGTTTTTGTCATTTCAGCTTTGCAATTTCAAATTTTGTTACAACTTCCAGTGACTGTAACAGGACAAATGTTACAGTACTTCCATTAGCCAAGTGTTCTGTTTGCAAAGCTTTCCATGGAATGTTAGCCCTTAACATTTTTCAAAAGGGGACTATTATGGGTATTGAAATGTAGCTATTTAAAATAAACAAAACAGCTGCCTTAGTTAAATATGGGCCTCTAACTCCACATAAAAACTGGATGTCTCCTGTTTAGTATTGTTTTCCAGTATAGTGGGTAACTCATGCAAACTGTCATGTCTGAGTCCCTTTAGCTTAGTGTTGACAAAGTAGCAATTAAGTCTTTACAAATCAATGCTGCAGAAGCAACTATAAAGCTTTCTGTAAGGTGTCACTGAGGCTCATTGCTGCAGACTGACATCAAGGAATTGGGACTGAGGTGTGTAAAGGAGGAAAACAGGTATTTGCTGGGCTGTACTCGAGAAGGGAGTTACTGGCAATATTTTTTTTGTTTGCTGTGCATTGAAATTCCAGATGGTGAATTCCTTTGCAGTTTTTAATTTTCTTTTTGGTATTTTTTTTTTTTTCCCTCTGGAAGGTCATCCCAGTTCTAAAAAAGATACAGTGTTGGGGAACTGGCAGGATCTTGTGAAAGCATCTTCTCAATCTAGAAACTCTGTATTGCATATAGCAGTGTTGGGACTGTTAATTACCAACATGATGTTAAGCTGTGTGAGGGGTAAACTTGGAGCTTTTGATACATCTCTAAGTTCCAATCTTCATCTTACAAGAAACTTTACTAAGATATTTTTGATTCCCCAGTGAAGGTGGTGTTTTCAAGGCTCATCTTACTTTTCCAAAAGACTATCCACTGAGGCCGCCAAAAATGAAATTCATCACGGAAATCTGGCATCCAAATGGTAAGAAATGTCAAAGTTTCAATTTTTTTTTTTTGCTATTAAGAACTAAAATGTGATGAAGACAAATGGATACATTTCTGTTAATGTTAGAAACGGGGAACTGCATTTACTTTGCCATCATCATCACTTCATAAAGAAGTAATAACCATGACAGAGTTTTTAATAGTGCTGCTCCTGAAGGATTTTCAGCAGCTCCTGTCAGTAGCTTCTTACGTTCTTGGTAACTGTTCAGGGTCGATGGTTTTGCTAAGTGCAAAATTCTAGTCTGAGGAGACTAGACTTTGTTATACCTTCAAATATTTCAGCGTAGTGTGACTAACTTGGCAGATCAGTATAGAATGCCCAAGGTTGTCCTCCTCTGGTGAAGCATGAAATGAAATAACATCTTTTAGTCCCTCCAGAGAAGATTCTTCCTAATGCTTCATTCATTTATGGACTGCTGGACATAGATGGGAAGGTAAAATAAAATGGAGGAAGTTTTTTACTGGAGAAGAGGAATATCCTTCACTTCCTAAAGTCATTATTGAAGCTGTTTTATGTTGAAAGCTGGGAGGAGTCCAGCCCAGTGCTCCCATCATAAGGGACAGAAAGAATATTTTGGTGTTCTGCTAGCTTCAGTTTTGGAAATATCAGAATACTTGTAGGCAGTTTCTAATTCCAGCAGCTTAAAACTATATTCCAAAACACTGCAGTAATATCCAGCTGATGCTGTTGCTGTGGAAAAAAAGTCCCTCTCTAGTTTGCTCAACTGAACGGAAAAAGCTTTAGTGGAAGCCTGTCTAAATAGTCTTGAAAGTCACAGTATGATGCTAGAATTAAATTCTTTCTCCCCAGGTGCCTTTTCTGCCAGAAGTCCAGGTGTAATAACGGACTTCAGCCAAACCCTATTTGTTACAGATTGGGTTCTGTAATAGTTAATGACTTTCCTTTTTCATAAAGTGTCTTCACTAACATGTTTCCAGACAAGCTGGAGTGAAGATTAACAGTTCTATAACTGTCCTGAAGAAATGCCAGCATGTTGTTCATTACTGAAATATGCCTTGTTCTCTTTTGTAGTTGACAAGAACGGTGATGTCTGCATTTCAATTCTTCATGAGCCTGGAGAAGACAAATATGGCTATGAAAAACCTGAGGAACGCTGGCTTCCCATTCACACAGTGGAAACTATAATGATTAGTGTTATTTCTATGCTGGCAGATCCCAATGGTGATTCTCCTGCTAATGTTGATGCAGCGGTAAGGTTTTTCTTTGATCTGCCAGTTTTTTTCAGTGTAGAAACCTAAACTTGCAATGGCGTTGTGCTTCTAGCTTGACAAACAGTACAATAACTTCTGGAAGAACCTCTTAGCACATGTTAAGGCTACTTTTTTTGTTGGGAAAAGCAGTCATGTTGTGAAACAGTTATTAGTTAGACCTGGGAAATTTCTTGGAGATTGCAAAGGAAATATGTCAGCTTTCATAGGCAACAGTTTTTCTTATATATAATAATAAATTTATTTATAGTAAATAACTTGTGCACAGAAATGCTTAGTGGGTAAACTTCAGCTCTTTCAGCCTTAAGGAATTCAAGGAAGCTATCTATAAAATCTTGGGGATATATATACACATAGGTGTTACAACTGCCATTAAGTTTAGCTGGAGAAGTTAACATATTCTGGAACTTTTTTTTTACCATGTTGTTATTACTATAATGCACCAAAAAATTTGTTTTGGAAATGATATAACCTGTTAACAGATTGTTTTGAATGGAAGGAGCAAGTGTGGTGGGGTTCCCGAGTGTAGTTGCTTGCATCCACGTCTACAGCAGTCTTCCTGTGTTAAAGCAGCAGGATTGACTGTACATGTGTGCGCTTTGAGAATGTACTTGAAAAGCCCCCCCCGACATCTGGCTTTCAGCTCTGGAGGAAGTGTTGTCCCAGGACAACATGAGCTTATTCTGCTGGCACACCTGAGAGCACTGGAATGAGCAAGTCTTTAATGAAATGCTAAAAGAACAACTAGAATTCCTCAGTTTACAAGCTCATGTATGTTGAGTGTAACTGACCTAAGGCTGGAGAAAGCTTATACTTTTAGCTATACCTGTTAGCTTGCTATTATTGCAAGGCTTTTTTTCATCTTGTGCCACATTCTGTCAGCTGCTTCAGGAGTGAAGTTTTTTGCCTCAGAGATGGAAAACTCTGTGTACCTAAACCTTAAGGTAAAGGTTTGCTTTTAAATACAGCATTCTCTAGGCCAGCTTGAAAGAACTAAAATCCAAATAAAACAGCAAAGACAGTACTTAGGCATTATTTTGGATGCTAGGACTTATTTTTCCAACTGCTGTATTAGATGTTCCAAGTAACTTTGGAACTCAATGTGCTGCTTGAGCAGCTTAGCATCTCCTTCTGGATTGTAGGTTGCCTCCTCTGTATTAACCAGAACATAATCAACAGGATAATGAAGAATTCTGAGCTGCTATCAAGATATCTTCTACTTGATTTACTAAGCAGAAGCTCACTGAAGCAACAGTATTTGACAGTTACTAAAAGATACTTTGTCTGCTTTCATGAATGTCTGGTTTTAGGTGATTCTAGAGATTAAGATGCTACGGGTAGTTCACAGCATTATAGGAGCAGGGCTTCCTGGAAAATCAGCTGTGTCCATCTTGGAGTACTGTCTCAGAGTGTGAGAAAAATGAGGGATAGGAGCCTGAATAAACAACTATTGAGAACCAAATAGAACAGTTGATGATCTAAAATGAGAGTTTTGGAGAGATTGCTGTCAAATAGGAAACTTTGATCTTTAGTTCTGAACCCTTGCTTCACAGAACTACAAATACAAAAAATGGGAACAAAGCCTAAGAATCTGAAGCTAGGAGGGCACAAATTCAATGCTTTTCTTGGCCCTAACCCGTGTTCTGTAAGCTGTCCCATGTACCAATCCAAGGAACAAAATACTTGGTGTATGAATTGCTGAAAACAAATTAATCAGTGGCCTTATTTGTGCTTTCAATGGGAAGATAAGACATGCTGGGCTTTCCAACATGCTGACTGGCTACATGAGCTTGGCTGTGTGAATGTTAGAATATGGCAGTTACCTTGATTACCTCACTCAGATGTGCTACAACCTTCCCTGAGAGTAGGAGATGAAAAGCTGCTGTGTACTGGATTGCTTCAGGTTAAATAATGGGGACTTTTTGCTCACACCTGCAGTAAGAATACATTGCTTATATCCAAAACTAAGAACTGGAGAACTTACTAAAAAAAATAAGGTGTTCTTCATGTTTTCTCACCACTTCTTGCCTAACTGCAAGGCAGTACTCAGCATGTCAGCCTTAGTCATGTTGTATGATGCTCCCATACTTTCATCTGAGCTTGTCATGAGGCTGGCCCAAAAACCTGAAAACCGGCTTCACTTTTCCTTGTGGGTTTTCATGATCCTGTAGTGTGCGTATCTCTGGGTTCAGACTTACCTCTTGTCTGTCTTCGTGTTCATCTCTTTGTTCTTAACGTGTGAAGTTCTGAAATCAGATACCTGTCACAGACAGCATTCTCGGAAGTGTGCCGAGATTTCTATTCAGGTTTTTCCCATAGAGCCAGTATCTCGCAGCCATATCTAACTAGGAGGTGTTTCCTTTCTAAGGACACTGCATGTCTCTTCTCAATACTGTGACTCCTGTATTTCTACCCTGGGGTGTCTGGCTAAATTGAGAAGGGGTTGAAACTGTCTTAATCTCAGTGTAACTCCTGGCTCCACAGTAGCCATGTACCTTCTTTCATTACTGCAATTGAAGACACTATCTAACCCATAACAACAGCTTGTGATCTACAAGTTGAGTTTGCTACTACTTGCAGACTGAAGTAAATAGATCTCAGCCTAGACATTGTGAAAGATTGATAGCCACCAGGTTAGCATTGGAGAATGACTAAAATACCATGGGGGAGGGCTGTTCACTGTCTTGTGGGGACCTTGCACAGAAACTCAGAGCAAGCTTCCAAACATCCTGAATGACATAGGTTTGCAGTGACTGTCTCTAATTGTAAGCAAATTTAGGTGTTGCCTATAGCCAATGACTGAAAATATATAAACACCTAAGCCTCTTCCTAGAACTTGTACATTGTTACAGGCCTGACAACTGAAAGCTGTCTATTCAATTGCAGAAAGAATGGAGAGAAGACAGAAATGGAGAATTTAAAAGGAAAGTTGCCCGCTGTGTAAGAAAAAGCCAAGAAACTGCTTTTGAGTGACACTTATTCAGCAGCTAGTAGCTTCACTTTTTTCAGGGTAAGTAACATTTCAAAGACAAGACAATTACTTGAGTTGAGGATTTCCTGCCTAAGTGTTGCTAAACTATTGTTTTTTTCCCTTCAAAGGCAAAAATAACCCCAAACCTCTCTCCTCAGTCACATGGTCTCAGTGGAGTTCTTCGGCTGTATGTGATATGAAATAAAGGCTAAAAGAAATTTCAAGTGCAGGAACAGCCCCTTCTGCTGAGATTGGGGAACCTCTTTAGTTCTCTTGCGTTTATGCTGTTCAGAAGTTGAAATTCTCTTTATCAATATTCACCCTGCTTTATTAATAGTGCCAAAGGATTACTGGAGCTGTATTAGAAGGGACTAATCATTGTCATGCTCATTATTGTGAAGAACACTTATTTGAATCTTAAAGGCATCCTGTCTTGCTATCTCAAGGTCATTTATAAATCTGTGGAGTGTCTTGAAGACATGGTTGGTGGCATGTTGCGTGGCAACTTTTAAATGGAGACTTTGGTGAGGTTGTTAGGAACCATTCACAAAGGATTGCGTTGGTCTCTGGAAATTTTAACAAAGTCTGCTAGCGCATCAGAAGGGGTCAGAGTTAGGTGTTTACCCATCAATAATATCAAGAAAAGTGATGTTTATTTCTGCAGCCAAAAAAGTTGGATTTTTTTGAGGAAGGTGTAGAAACAGCTTCAGAAAAAGTTGTATTATGCTTGAAACCAAACTGTGGCATATCTGAGAGCCTGGACAAGTATTAACATGAGGGTGGTGACTGAGAGCTGTACTTTCTGCCACCCTGTTTAAAATGAGCTGCTGACTCAAGATACTTACTTGAGCAATCCCATCCTAATGTTAGTGGGATCTTTTTCTTTACAGTAAGCTCTTGTAGAAAGCTCTGTATTTAAACATGTCCTTTAAAATACCTGGCCTTTGGTCACTTTAACCTTGGCATGCCAAGGAAAAGCTTCAAGTAGCTAAGAATTTCCCAGTCTTGCTTTTCAAAGTAAAACAGAGCTTCAGGTTGAAGCTGCCTTTTCTTAAGGGGTGGGTTGGTAAATAAACTATGCTGACCGATTGGCTGGAGAAGCCCCAAACCGTATGTGCTAGTTAGATTCAGCATACAGACTTGGGGGATGGCATTGCATCTATTTTATAGGGTTTGTGCTGTCTGAACAACTAGAACAGCTTGCTAAATGCTCCTGCTAGTGAGTGTTTCTTCATCAGGGTTGTACAAAAGATACTTGCTTTCTTGTGCTTTTGTAAGAACTGTGGGGGTTGGGGAAGGCTCCATCTGTGGCAGACGAGTACTGCAGTATCTCTTCTCTGCAGCAACACTGTGATTGAACAGAGATTTCTCCAGTATAGAGAGAGCATGAAAAATGCTTAATATTGATCAACAGAGTAAGCAAAAGAGCTGAGTGTCTTGTACAGCTGCTTGTAACTAGAGTGTAAGAGCTGCTAATGTGGCTGATAGGTTTGTTTTTTTTTTTTTCTGTCTTGGAGAAAGGGAGTAACTGTGAGTAATGCTCCAGCATATCCTCAGCTGACCTCAGCTCTGTTGCCATGTTAAACTTGGCTATGGTGAAACAATGCGCATGACAAATACTGAAGTAATTGACTGTGTTGCTTTTTTGGAAGGCAAAAGCTTTTCTAAGTCCTGGTGACTCCTTCTAAGTGATGGGCAATGAATTGGGTGAGAAGGGGCTGTATAGCTGGTTTCAAAACAGTACAGTCTGACTTGGTAGCTGTGATGTTAACTGCTTAATAAAGCACTGCTGTGCCATTTTGTACAGCACTCTGCTGTTGAAGCAGCATCCATCATTCACAATAGGTGATGCACAGAGGTTTCAGTGGTAAATCTACAAGCATTTAGCTCCATGTGGAAATAATCAAGTGTTTACACACCATGTGCTTGACAAGTAACACAAGTAAGAGGAGCCTGAAAGTCTGATAGTTGAGCATGGATACACAGTATGCTGAACTAACTAGAGTTTTTCTCAGGTGATTATGGATTTATGCATCTTCTCTTTAGAGGTATGTAAAGTTCTTGAACAAGGAGTAATTATCTTCCTTGAGCCTGAAACACTATTAAGCATCTTTAAGATAATTGAGGGTGATGAGGGGTTTTGTTTTAATACCTGTGATTTCTTTGTAGGTCTCCAATTGAGAAACATGGCACTGTTTTTTTTCCTGCACTCTACCCACCTATTGCTGGACTTCTGTTGTTAACAAGTTGGCAAACACTGGCTGGAACTGGGCTGCAATAAAACATGCCAGTTATCAATGCTGACAAGAGCCTAACAAGTGCCAACACAAGATGATTGCGCATTTTGAAATCTAATGAACTGCTTTAACCTTCAGGAAGAATTGTAAAGATGTGTACATAGCACAACATGATCCGGATAATATATATACTGTTCATGTACATCCACAAATACACATTGTACCAAAAAATGCTGTCTGTAGTTAGGAATAGATTTGTGTAAATTCTAAAGATTTTAGCAGGTTTTTCCTCTCTCTGTTCATTGTTTCCTCTCAGTTTAAAAGACAAACCAACACCACGTTGTGAAGCATGTCAGACTAAAACTGGTTAGGACAAAGTTGGGGTTTTGTGTTTTTTTTTTTTTTTTTTTTTTTTCTCCTTTGCTCCCCCACTTTAATTTTCCTTTGACCCACTGAGGCTTAATTAAAATCTCATCTTATTCAAGTTTAGTATCTTTTTTTTTTTTTTTTTTCTTAAATGTGCTCACCTTTACTTCCCCCCATCGGAACTGAGAATTGTCTGAATTTAGCCCTGAAAGGATCTGCTATCAATGACTTGTGTCATCTTTATGATGACCTTTGTAGTCTCAAAGGTGCTTTTCTTCCCTCCCTTTCTCACCCCTTTTTTAAACCCAATTGCACATACTTCTTGACTTGGGTATAGCAATAAACTGGCCATGGAGCACCCTTGAGCAGCCTGCTGGATTTTTAACTTCCAAGGCATTTGAGCGCTTTTATTTGGAAGTTCAGTTGACTTAGGTAGTCCAAGGTAGGAATGAGCTGCTTTTTATGGGTGAATTCTTCTTTTTTTTTTTGCCTTTTTTCATTGCCTGTTTGTGGGGTGGGAGGTGTGTTTGGGAGGCTTGTTTTTTCTCAAGGTTGAGTTCAAGCATGCACATCTGTAGGCTTTTCAAATAACTACTTCTGGGTTTGGTATCAAAAATAGTTCCCCTCCTTTTCCCTTTTCTCTCTTCTGTGGCGCTTCATATTCTTTGCCTTCTACTTCAGAGTTTTCCTCACCTAATGTACAAAGAAATTTGCGATGTATATTTTCATGTAATTTGATTTTTGGAATTCTGTCACCTTCTGTAGTGAGTTCTTCCAAAATATAATTTTTTCCAATAATAACGTGTCAAACTGGCTGTCTTGAGTGTCTGAATAGGAAGGGTAACTGCAGTGGGAGCACAACTTACCTGACCATCTTCAACAACATAGCGTCAGCAAACACTTTTGAATGTGACATTCTGTATTTCATCTTGGAGTAATTAAAAAGCAAACAAAAGTCACACCTTTCTTCCTATTGTAACTATAATTTACACTTCAATGAGCAAATACTCTCATCCCAGAGTACCTGGTACCAAGAGTTCTCCAAGCCTACCTGAAATACCTTTCTACCAAAGAAACTCTGTAGAGGAACTTGCAGCTACTTGACTGTTCTCTGCTCTGTCACAGGTTTACTACAGCTTTTAACAGCACTGAATAACCCACTAGTAAAACAAGAGTTACAGTGTTAGAGTCATCTTGTAAGGAGCCTTCAGCACTAATTTGTGAGCTGGTTGGACTTTATTTCAGGTTGCTGTGCAATATGAAATACTAAAAGGCTCTGCACAATACTGTATTATAGGTTTCTTGAGGGGTGGGCTGGGGTCAAAGGAGATGTTGGGCACTAGAAGCAAGACAGCCATAGGGGATAAACAAAAAAAGCCATTTAGTAAGTATGAGATGACTTACAATTAAAGGTATTCTTCCTAGAGATAGTGTAGATAAGCATAGATGTGTTTAATATTCACATTTATGTATAGACTAACTAATTATCTTAAGAAATCCTTAGTTAAATTAACTTTTAGTTGGATAGCCTGCTCATGTAGGCAGGCAGCTGTGTGCAGTACTTCAGTGCTGTCAGTGCCCAGGCACAATAGCTGGTGTTCGTTCCTGCTGGAGTGCTTGTCTGAAACTGCTTGGGAGGATGTTTCTTTCCCATCAGCTGGCTCCCCCCTCTTTGCTTACCTAAGAGTTGGGACTGTATAGAATCCCGCTGGCATGGTGCCATTCTTTCCCTAAACAAAACAGTGGGAAGAAACTTCTCTTCCTAAACCTAGCAGTGGACTTCTTCCAACTGGGGCTGCCCTTCTGTTTCCCTTTACACAGTGTAGCTAGAGAGCTGGCAGCAATTCAAGGTAACTGGAACTTGCTGCTCTCAGCAAGTTCAACTGTTCTCTGTTTTATCTTCCTGAGTGTCACAACAGGTTTGTTTGTAAACTTCACCAAATAGTTTAAAGCTTTATTCTCCTCATTTCTTGCCCAGATGTTTGTGATTCCCATGACCCAGATATTCCCAGAGAAGGAGTGTTTCTGTGGGATGCTGTTAAGATGTACAAGCTGTGGGTATGGCTGATGCTGGATGGTTTAAGGAAGGAGGCAGCTGAGAGTGTGGTGCCAAACACCCAGGTTGTAGAATGCCTCTAGCAGGGAAAGGGTCTGTTTGACTTCTCTGAGTGCAGTTGGCTTTTTTTTTGCTCTTGCCCCACACATGAAAGGCATCTGGCTGTGATGGTTGCTCATGCAACCAGAAATTTCTGCTTAGCCTCAAGTTAGGAACACCACTGAAAATGTTGTATGTAAGACTAGAGTACTTGTTGAACTATAAATTAACCAGCATTCTCACTTAGTTTCACTTGTACCAAGGTCTTGTATTGACTCTGCTTTACTTAGGCTGTCAGTATACTGGGTTATCAATACTCTTTGTAGTTCCCTGGAGGCTTGTAATTATGGTTAAGTTTTTGTGCTGTTTTTCCCCCTACCACATTGTGTCCTGCTTTCCAGACAACACTGCATCACTATGGGAGAAGGAAAAACAAAGCATGGAATTTTAATAAACATCAAACAAGTATGGACATCCTAATTCCTTTTTTATATGTCTCCATGCTGCCCCTTATGCATCAGGGAAGATCTCTGTAAAAATGAGAAGGGCTGCTCAGCTGTCACACTAAAGTTCTTTCCTGCTGTGATGCCTAGAAAATGCTGATTGAAACTAGATGCTCAATAAATGGAGAACATTTAATTCTGAAGTAATTATATGTGTATTTTGGTTTTGGGGGAGGCTGATGGGGGGTGGGCTTTTTATTGTGTCTGTCCCATCTGGTGCTGTGCTCTTGGTACGGCGCCATCACAATGCAAACAGGAGCAGCCAAATCCTTGTAATTTCTGTATATTTTCAGAAGCACGTACAAGGGATTGTAAACCAAACCAGAGGGTGCTTGGGTTTTAAACTGAGGTGGCAATAACAGAGCTTCCTGCCCGGGTAAACCCTCAACAGATGAGATTGCTGATTTCCCACCTGTAAAACACAGCAGTGGTTTGATAACTGATCTCTGTTGTCACTCAGAAACTCAGCTAAGCTTAAAGATGATCAGCAGTAGTAACTGTTGCCTCAGTTCCTCAAAGTGATTGACAGCACCCATAACACAGCAGTGAGTTCGGTGTGTAGTAAAGCCATACATCTGTCACCAAGCTGTGTTAAGACGGGATGGGTTGTGTTTCACGATGCCTCCAGAAAACTGCAGTCTGTCTGCCCCAGGCCTAGCTGTGCTTTCACTGTTCTATCCAACACAGAAAACAAAGGTGAGGTGAACTTCTCAAATATGACTTAATGGGGAACTCGGAAGAGAATTCTGTCTGTAAAGCAATGTTGTGCATGGTATGTGCAAACGTGCATTTGAGATTTGCTCTTTCATGCAAACAGATGCTGTCAGATCAGTGTATAGAGTATTTTGGCATTTCAGTTGCATCCTGGCACCAAAGATGAGGAGCAATGACCACAGTCGAGGGTCAGCTATGCAGTATGCATGGCTTGAGAACATGATCTTACTGCTGCCTGGCCATTGCCTGTCTCCACACTCAGCCACATTTTACCCACTGGGCACAGATCCAGTTGACTCTCAAACAAAAGCAATGCAGGCAGGAACTGAAGTAATGGTGACACAGGTTAATAGCTGTGCACTTAAGAGACCCCATTAGATCGAACCCCCACGTTGGTGCTTCCAATAGCTTGTCTGGGAGAGGGTGGACAGCAGAAGGCACACACTGCGTTTGGAACGTGCTAAAGCTGGTGCACGTAGGCAGCTTTCGAGGCAGGTGGAACCGCACCAAAGTGTTGTCACCCCCGGTGCTGGACGCTCTTCTCCAGCTCCGCCCGCCGCGTTTTGCCGCCATCTCGCTGTTCAACATCCGCCGTGAGGCACCGGCAGGATCCCTGAGCTGCGGCCTTACCCGACCGCGGGATCAGAAGCCCCACGCCTTACGAGCACTCGGGCCCGCTGACCTCAGACGCGGAGCCGCGGGGCGGAGCCGTGCCCAGCCCCAGGCCGGAGCAGCCGCGGTACAAAGCGGCGTGCGCGGGCTGCCGCGGGAGCTCCGCCCGCGCTCAGTCTCGCGAGAGCGCCAGGCTCTGTGTGGCGGGACAGGCGGCGGCTCTCGCGAGAGCAGCGGACCCGGACCCAACATGGC
>JASSUY010012694.1:0-42660 GCA_032466535.1 Forpus xanthops | reverse complement strand
CGCTGCCGCTCGGCAGCATGGAGGCAGCGCGGGACGGGAAGGCCGTCAGCGGCCACAACGGCCATGCCGAGGGCCCGGCGGCACAGCGCGGCTCGGGCCGCCTGCGGGGCTGCCGCGGCTTCCTGCGGCGGAACGCGCTGGTGCTGCTCACCGTGTCCGGCGTGGCGGCCGGAGTGGCGCTGGGCACCGCGGTGCGCGGAGCGGAGCTGAGCCCGGCGCAGGTGGCCTACCTGGCCTTCCCCGGGGAGCTGCTGCTGCGAATGCTGCGCATGGTGATCCTGCCGCTCGTGGTCTGCAGCCTGGTGTCGGGAGCCGCCAGCCTGGACACCCGCTCGCTCGGCCGCCTGGGAGGCATCGCCGTCGCTTATTTCTTAGGGACCACTCTACTGGCGTCTGGCCTCGCCGTCGCGCTCGGCTTCATCATCCGTCCCGGCGCCGGCGCCGACAGCCTCAACGCCCCCAGCCTGACGGGCGACGTGCCCACCAGCAAGGAGACGGTGGACTCCTTCCTCGACCTCATCAGGTGAGGCCGCCGCGCTCCCCTTCCCCCTCTTTCCCGCCCTCCCCGCCGGAGGATGATGACAGACCCGGCGGTATTGCACGCTGCACACACCCCCCCCCCCCCCCCCTTCTCCCTCCTCCTCTCCCTCCTCCGCCTGGATTTTCCAGAGGCACTGCTTGCTGCCCAGGTACCCGGTCAGGTTTAGGGCTGTGTGGTGCTGAACCTCTCCCTCCTTTATGCTTAACTGTGGCTCGAGGATGAGCCGGGGCTTGCTCGGTGATCTGGGTGCCTGGGCCCGTCTTTAGTCCCGCCTGGAGGTAGCTGGCTGAAGGGCAAACATGGCTAGCTTGGCACCTTCCCCTGTCCCGCTGCCTGGCTTTGCCCTTGTCCCGCAGGCAGGGCAGGGCAGCTCTCCACATCCCTCTTTCTTTTATTCCCTCATCCTTCACTTAGTCTTCATACACGAATCCCAGATTGGTTTGGATTGGAAGGGACCTTAAAGCTCATCCAGTTCCATCCCCCTGTCCCATGCAGGAGCACCTTCCACTAGACCAGGCTGCTCCAAGCCCTGTCCAACCTGGCCATCCAAGAATGGGGTATGCCATTATGCCAGCCTGCCTCTTATAGCACCCTCTCCAGCCCCATGTTTCTATCTAGGACATACCCAAACATAGTCCGGTATAAGGGCACGATGTTGGTGAGCTTCATCCCACCTCTGCACCTTGTAAAAAGTCACCAAAACTACCTGGAAGCAAGGCTTCCACTTTAACCAGATTGCAGTCTTGGTTTGTCCCTATTGCTCCTCGTAAAGTTGCAGACTTCACCATTGTCTTTTCTCAGAACTGAGGTCTGTCCAGCTCTCTAAGTAAGAGAGGAACACTTACATAAATGAGGCAAACATCCAGCCAGCTTTTTCAGTGTCAGACTTCCAATTGCAGTCTCTTGTGCTTTGATGAATCTTGGTGCAGAGCCCCAGATGTGAACAGCTGATGTGTTTCTGTTATCCCATGTCTGGCTCTGCTGCTTGTTCACATCCAAGTAGAGTTGAGCAGTCACAGAAAAGTGTATTTCAGGCGCCCGAGAAAAGCGGTGGAATAAAGGAAAACCGTGTCTCTCCCAGTGAGTGTAGCTGAGGGGGTGATGGGAAGTGATACCCATCAATAGAGAGCATGGAGATTTGCTGAAACATTGGGAGATGAACAGCTTTGGAGGTAGTATGTGTTGTGAAGATGCAAACAGAAGAGCGAGGGAAGTCACCTGCATACCAGCAAAGTGGCTGAACAGTTATGCTTAGCAAATATCTTGGTAATTACAAAGTTGTAACCTGAAACGTGTTTACAAGTCCATGGTAATGCCCTTTTCTTTCCCAAAGAGAAGTATATTCCCTTTGCATAGAAAGCAAGCTCTGCTTTGTCCCATTGGCAACCACGCGCTTCATGTCCTCAGCTCACCTCTTGTTCCTGACAGAGCATGCTGAAAAGTATAACAGAGCAGTGGGAGTAGGTGGGCTGGTGGTGGAGGTGACTTGGAGTTGAATGGAAATGTAGGGAGGTGAAGGAAGATTACAAAAGAAAGGAATCGGCACAACCGGGGTAGTTGGGAAGACAGTGCAGCAGCGGCTGCCTCAGGCTCATCCTGCGTCCCTGCTGTGCTGGTGTTTGAGCGCTTTGTTGCTTCGAAGCACAGAGTAGGATGTACCTGAGAAACAGGGCAGGGATGCTCCAGTGAGCTTCAGGCTGTGAGTAACATCTGTGAAGTTAGGAGCAGAAAGCTGCATCTTGCTGTGGTCTGTAAATGCAGGTGGAGAGTTCATCTTGAAGGGGTTATAATGGTGGTGGGATTGAGTCCTTAACTCCAAAGCAGTGCTCATAATAATGAAACTTGAGTTCAGTGTGTGGGTTGCAGAGGAGTTTCCTTCTGGGAAGTGAAGGGCCAGGGGCTTTCCCCCAGTGCATGTACAGTGGCTTGTGAATTCAGCTTTTCCTTGGAGCCCCAGGGAAGGGCTGTTGCAGCCACGTTGTGGGGCAGTCCAAGTGTCAAAGCAGCAACAGCGAAATCCAGTGCAGAAAAGATGTGTTTGGGCACAACCATCAACAGAAGTCTGAGTCTTAGCACAGATCTCCAACAGCGAGTGATGTGATTTTCTAGAAATACTATCTTTCTCCCTCTGCCTTTTAATTTATTATTACTTTTTTTAAACTATTCTTGAAAATGTGAGTGTTCTGGTTTGAGCACTGATCTCGGTCCTTGCTGTGGTAGAAGGTACCAGAGTAACCTCATCTTCACTTAACCCGTGGGCCTATTGGGCCTGAGGGGCTGAAACCTTTTCTTTCAGTATGAGTGGGTCGTACAGCATCCCACTCTTTGCTTTTCTTTTTCCCTCTTTTGGTCACGAAACCAAAAAGGCAAGCAAACTTTGGTTTCAGTTGTGTCACAAGAGTGGCTGTGTCCTTCAAAGCTTCACTGCTCAGTTTCAGATAGTGGGTAAAAATGAGCCACAAACGGGTAAACTGAGTCCCTCTACAGCACTGAAAGCAGATGAAGAATGTGGACCAAGGAAGAAAGAGCCGAGGCAATCACAGCTCTGAGTCATGGCTCCTTCAGAGATGACATAAGGTGTCCTTTCTCAGGATGCAGATCTCTTCTGCTTTTGGGAAGTGTGTTAGTTAATGACCAAAGACATTGGTTTCCATTGTCATAGCAATGTCTGGAGGGCAGCTTAATTCTTGGTTGCGGTTTTCCAGTTTT
Organism: Forpus xanthops; assembly: GCA_032466535.1. Taxonomy (NCBI): domain Eukaryota; kingdom Metazoa; phylum Chordata; class Aves; order Psittaciformes; family Psittacidae; genus Forpus; species Forpus xanthops. Next base: position 39,410 of record JASSUY010012694.1, on the reverse strand, counting down.
CCATTTACACGTCTAAAGCTTCCACATAAACACGGACATACACATGCAGGCATGAACTCTGGAGAATACATTTGTCTTGGACTTAATAGCAAGTGAATGGTTACTCACTGGTGAACTGAAAAGTTGTCTCAGTTTTGTTTTGTCCATTGACCATAACCTCTGGGTCTCATTTGTCTGATGGAACACCTTCCTAGTTTCCCTTTTGGCATGTGTGGGAGTCAAGCCTTGAGTATGTCTGGCCCCTAGACCCTGGGACATGGGATGGGGACAGTAGAGCGGTCCTGGAGGTGCCTTTATGCCCCACAGCAGGGGTGCTGATGGCCCATCTCATCTCATCTTGGGTCCGTCATGTGGGCAGATCTTGGAGCTCCCTAAAAGATGAGCATGGCCCAAAGGCAAGGAGAGGCCGCAGCTTAGTAATCATGGGAGGGATCCAGCAATTCAGAGGTGCTTCCACAGGGCTGGTGGCTTAAAAAAGCCAAAATCAACAAGTGAGCTCTGAACCCAAGGGGGGACCTTTTATTTCCTTAACTCTGTCACGTGTCTATGAAGAAGGCCGGGCTCTGGAGCACTCTTGCTCCACCAAGTCTCAACTGAAGATGGGCCTCCAGAGCATATGGCATGAAGAGCAGCTTGGTTGTACCAAACAGGCAAGTGCTGAGTACCAGCAGAGCAGTGAAAGGAAACTGTTTTTGTCCCTTATTCAGTTGTTTGGTGGAGAAGGCAAAGCAATGGAGAATAAAGAGTGCTTGCCAGCTTGGCTATGAAGTGGGTAGCAGGTGGAGGAAGATGCTAGCTGTGATACCATGGGATTTGGGGCTCAGCATCCGCTTGGGTAGGTAACAGCTTGGCTCTGATCATGTCAGATGTCTAACCAGAGAGAAGCAGGTGATGAGGAGAGAGGTGGTGACAAGGAGGTGCCTCCAGCCACCAGCTAACACAGCCTGTATAGTTTGTTGGAAAGCAGTTGAAGATCAGCAGGGTCAAGTGTTGTGCAAGAATCTATTGATTTGTTGCTACTTTTGACGGGCAGTTGTCAAGACTGCATGTTTTGATAAGGTCAGAGTTCTGGTTTAGCTCTGATTTTGTATTTGCTGATACAATAAAATGAAACAGTTTCACAGAAACCTATTGATCCAGTCAAAATTTCCAGCAGTGGGTGATCCTGCGATTCATTCCAGTGAGGTCAATGTGTTCCTGTAATTTTGTGCAAAAGACTTAAGTAGAAAATCTCAGTCATCAAAAAGGAACAAAATATTTTATATTTTTTTAGTGGCTTTCTTTGCCCGGTGTTGGGATGAAAACATGTTTTGGAATTGTGGGACTGCCTTTGGGAAAGGAATTCTGTTTCTAATCCAGCCCTTGTTGTAATAGTCTAGGGAGAGAAGGAGGTGGTAGTGTCATCTGCTTTTTATAGGAAGGGTACACAGAGGTTCAGGTGTCTGCTCTGAGCAGGGTCAGGGTTCCTCAGCCTGCCAGGCAAGTCTGCAAAAGCAGTTTATATTTTACTGCTCCTCACTGCCCATTCTGTCTCTGCCAGCATTCAGCAGCAGTGCTGCCAAAGGGAGTACCTGCATACTGTCAGCAAGCCCATGCTTTGGCTCTGTGCGCCTTCGGAGCGGGAGGGAAGGCAGGATGAGCTTGAGTGCAAGGAGAAGCATCGGTCATGTTCTGCTGGCTGGGCTGCAGAGCCAGCGGCCAGGGTGGACCATGGTGTCCAGAGCACTCAGGCATCAGTTGCTCCGGTAGCACTTGTTTCTCATAGCCTTGGTCTTCCTGGTGAGTCACTCAAAATCAGCAACCATGAAGGCTCTGGAATCCCAATGTGGAAAGAGAGCAAAGTTTGAGGAGAGGAGGGGGAGATGCCACCTTTGTGGTGATAAATGGAGCAAGAAGTGGCTGGGGAACAGCTGCAGTTACACCACAGCACGTCCCTGAGATAGGCTCAGCACTGGGTTTCATAGCTAGATCTTAACTCTGGGTACCCTCAGAAAAAAGGGAAGTAGTAAATGTTGCTGTCCACTTTGTGTCATTTTCTGAGCCTGGATCCTCTCTTGAAGCATAGGGGTTCCTGTCTGGGTTTTCTAGGAAGAGCTCAGCTTTCTCATTCATGTGCCAGCGCTGTCTGGTGGTTTTTTTAATGAGCCTCTGAACATTTCTGCTCTTTCCTTTTGTTCCTTATATTCCTGCCTTTTACTACTGACTCCCCCTAATTATGTTCTATTTTGCAAGCAACAAAGATACAGGCTGCACCATTAATGCAAAAAAGGATTAAATGATCTGCTCTAAGTAAATACATTTTCAAGTTTCTCTGTGTTAAAGCAGATGCACACACTCATAAAGATGTATCTGTGCAGGGCAAGCATCATGCACCCATGTACATATGAAACAGAAGATGAGGATTGGTGTGTGAACCTGAAGGTACTGGAGCAATCCAAGCTGGGCTCTGGCAGGTTGCTGCTGATGGCAGCAAAGCTGCTGTCAGTGGACTCCGACCATTGAAAACACTCCATTGAGAAGGAAATAGGAGATAACACAGCAGAGAGCTTTTCCTAGGCTTCCTTACAAAAGTGTGTTTTCCAGCAGCAAGGGGTTTGGCCTCAGAAACGGAACGTTTTTGTAAGAAGCAATGCAAGAGGAATGCGTAGTATTTTAAGGTTTTGTTCTGCTTGCCTGGAGTTCCCTTCAAGCTTTTGCTGCCAGAGCAAAGTTGTTTGCAGAGCTCTAGCAAAAGAATTGCTTAGGAACAGTTATTAATAATAACCCCTTACACATGCAATGAAGGAATTCCTATGCCATCCTTACCCCAGTAAGGTGGGAAGCTACAGGGTAAAGAAGAGAGGAATTTGGCCATAATAGCAAAATTGAGAAGGAGGGAACCTAAAGCCCCATTTTGCTTCTGTTAGATCTTGAGGTTTCCTTAGGCATCTGGAATTCACAGCAGTGGATGTTACAGCAAAAATAGAGTGAGTCTTGCCTGCTAAATTAGGGGAGCAATGGTCCCTTTTTGACTGGTAGGAAAAGCTTTTCACTGGGGAAAAGGGAAAAGCTGCATTTACCCAGCTGTGCGTAGGGAGATGGTGTGACATGCACAAGGTTCAAGCAGAAACTCCTGCGACTTTCTGGTTCCTGTTTTAAGAGGATGTGAGATGGGTGCTTTCTCACACTGCGTTGTGCAGGTACATGAAGGTTTCCTGGCTCAGCCCAGCTGCCACTTGAGTCCCAGGACATAGATGTCACCCTTGACAGCTCTCCGATGGGTTTGATTTTGGTTGGGAGGGGGATCTCTGTATAACTCACAGCAGGCAGAGACTTTCCTGCCTGGTGCTTGGTGAGGGGAGTACAGTCTTTCTGTACCACCTACTCTGCCTTTCCACCACAAAGGTTGGGTCTGTAAGTGGTTAATCCATCCCTCTCTGAGGAGGAGGTCCTGGCAGCAGTGAATCACTGGGGTGCATGCAGCCCATCTGTCCCTGTGCTATGGTGTCATGGGTCACTGCCTCGTCTCATTCTTTCCATGTACAGCAAGTTTTGTCTGTTTGTGTCACGGGGCCAAGGCTGCCTGATCCCAGACTCCTGTGCCGGGCTCCTTATCACCCAGACTCAGGGTTTCCCCAGTGGTGTGCTCTCAAGATAGCCCACATCTGCTTCAAAAAGGTGATTGTGTTCTGTGGCCCATGGCACTCATGGCAGCAGCAGGAATGAGGCCGTTACAAACAGCAGCAGTAGTCAGCAGTCCAGTGGTACAACCACGGTGATTTTCTTAAACTCCGTGTTCACATCTGGTACGAGCTTTCAAAGTAAAAAAACCCTTTCTCAACATTTGCAAAACCAGCTGGCAGACACCCGCATTTAATTTGCATGCCCAATTACACAGCTCATCAGCTTTCCTGTGTGCCAGTTCACCCAAACAGGGGGGATGTTCACACTTCCCCATGCCTGGGCTGCTTGGGCTTGGGCACACAGTGGAAGGGGGTCTATAGGAATGCTGGGGAGGGACTATTCATTAAGGACTGTAGTGAGAGGACAAGGAGTAACAGGTTCAAACTTAAACAGGGGAAGTTTAGATTGGATATAAAGAAGAAGTTCTTTACTGTAGGGGTGGTGAGGCACTGGAATGTGTTGCCCAGGGAAGCTGTGATGCTCCATCGCTGGCAGTGTTCAAAGCCAGGTTGAACAGAGCCTTGGGTGACATGGTTTAGTGTGAGGTGCCCCTGCCCATGGCAGGGGGTTGGAATTAGATGATCTTAAGTTCCCTTCCAACCAATCTTCTATGATTCTATGATGGCAAAAGCCAGCTCGCAGGGACAGAGCTGGGTCTGGGTTTCTGCAGCGGGTGAACTTTGCCACACTGTGCATGATGAGCAGTGCCTGCAGGCACGAGCACATGATGAGCCCAGGCAGGTCACCAGCCCGCTTTTGCCTCTCCCTGCTGCACACAGCATCCTGACCCATTGTTCTTTTTAGGCGCCGCTGGGTGTTGTTGCATGAATCTATCTTAAGGTGAAATCCTGTGGTCTGACCCACCTGTAATTAAAGCTTAATTTAATTTGCATGCTGACTGATCTTAGGTGAGTAATGAGTGTAGTCTGCGCAGAACTCGTGCCTCTGAGATAAGCCATTTATTTGTTGGTTGCTTTTTATGAGCTGATGCATTTTGTTCTCTAACTCCAGGGTTTGGAGCGGAGAGGAACAAATCATTACTGTAGGTATTGTTGGGACTTTGCAGTCAGGTGTACCTAGAGGTTGGGTTGAACAAAACACACAGCTCCCTCCAAGCTGCTGAACTAAGGTCCGTATTTTTTACTTGTTGGATTGTCCACAATGCTCTTTGCTGTCCTCAGAGTTGAGTCCTGCGACCTGTGCTCCAGGGATAAAGGGCAGTGAGTGCTACACTCTTGTATTTGAATAGCTTTAGTGCTATTCACGCTTGAAGCAAGAGCCTCCCCCTTGTCTTGCTGGAGCAAGGCTGTTGGCATCACTAAAGTATGTGCATTAAGTATATGCTTGGAGTTAAGATTGTGTTTAATTACCAAGGCCCATGCCTGACAGACTGTGTAAATTATGGAGGGTTTGGTTTCTTGGCCACATTCAAACATTGGAGAACCATATTATTTAGGCTTTAGGATTGCTTCCTTTGGCTTTGTTTTGTCAGGATGGAAAAGCTGATTTCAAAAGCAGTTTGATTTCTGGTTGTGTTTCAGTTTTTTTTCATCTCTTTGCTTCTTCAAAATCCAGTCAGTTCTTTCTTCTTAGAAAGCAATCATCCTGCTGTGAAAAGTAGAGGGGAAAAAATATCCTCATTATCCCAACGGCATGTTTTCCTTCTTTTGGTTAGAACTGTGCACTGAGCTGGTCCCATTTCTATATGTGATGTTTTACTCCTAATAAAAGTAAGCTTGCTTTTACTTTACACAAGGTTTTTATCTACCAAATGGCTCCAGCTGTGCAAGAATTGATGTGTGTTAGTAGCTCTGTTGCCCTTACGTGAGCAGTTCTTAGTGTCTTTGCAGCATTAGAGCTCTCTCACTTTCAGACAGATAGTTATCTTCCCAAATTTGAATGGGAAAAAGTTGCTGTTTCTTTCATGCTCAGTGGAACGTAGGCCCCAGAAGCCAAGTTACTCTTACTGCAATTTGGCATTTGCAACTGCCTCCCAATACACTTGTAATGCAACAGATTGAAGCTGAGGTAGTCCACAGCAGCCACTTGCTTGATGAAGGTCCATGTACTTTACCTTGCTCTCAAGGCTGTGGGAAAACCCTCGCTGTATGGCAGGACAATGGAGCTATGGCGTGAAGAAGACCCAAGTCCTTATCTGTGCCATATCTTAACCTCTGTCTTGCTTTCAAAGATTGGACTCAGATGCTCTGTTCCTTGCTGCAGTTTGGATTTGCACTTTCCATGTCATTCATGGGTTGATCATATCTGAAAGCCTGGTTTGATGTTGGGTTTGCCAGAGTAACTATGGCAAAAACTAGGGGGAGGTTGGCAGGGCACAGCCTGCAGATAGCTGCAGCTTCCTTGGAGCAGCACAAGGAGCAAAGGATGGGAAGAGGCTACCCAAATGTTCTTTGCCACAGCTTACCGCTGTGGGTAATGTCTTTTGTTTCCATGAGTTCTCATGTCTCCTCGATGCATTTGGCTGGGAGTATATTCAGTCCATACCCCCGATCTTCCTGCCCAGCAGGGTCCTGCTGTGACCCCAGAGATCAGCTTTTATTCCTATTTGCTTTCTGACACAGCAAAAAAACCTTTCCATTTGGGCTGAGGGTGCACAAGCTCTTTGCCTCATACAAGGGAAGAAAGGAAGCCTAGCATTAAACCAACTGCAAAATACAGCAAGAAACAGCCTTTTTCTTACATGGTCCAGTTAACCATTTTTCCTGCCCTCATTGCTTCGCAGATGCACATAACACTGGAGGCCCTGTGAAAGTGTACAGCACGTTGCATGCTGTCTTCTCCACACAAACCTGATGCTCGATTTGCATTTCTCTATGAAGACATCACCAAATTCAGGTGTTGCAGCTTTCCATATGAGCTGCCCCCACTTCCATCTGCTCTGTTTAAGCACTTGCAGACAACTGTGGCCCATGACATTTTTCTGCTCTACCGCAGCGTTCAGGGAAGCTGACCTTGCTGTATTGAAGTGATAAGGTGTTCCCCTAAGTGGACTTTGCTGACTGGATTGTCCTTCGTGTCGATGCTGTGAGCAAAGTGTAATCATGAGTAATGTTAAAAGTCTACCTGACCCTGGAGCTGTTCTGCAGCTGGTGTGGCTAAGCCAGGTTCTGTAACCACTGGCTGATGTATAACTAGCATCTTGTCTGATTGCCTCTGGTGTCTCTACCCACATGGTTAGATGTGGAGACAGGCAGGGACCTTTTTGTGTAAGCAAAAGAAGATGGCATTCACACCTCTGGAGATGTAGCAAGGCATCTGCCCTGTGCTGCCACAGTGTGCATCTCACTGATGCCAATACGCTTGCCTCTGCAAAAGGAACTCTGTTTCTGAGTGTAGAATCCCATGGTGTATTTGTTGTAGAAGTTCTACAAGAAATATTTCATTGTCTTCTTTGTATTTTACAGAAACCTGTTCCCTGCAAATCTTGTTGCTGCAGCTTTCCAAACGGTAAGATATGTGCGGGCTTCGGACATGAGCTACAGTGCACAAACAGACAAAGGGACTCCTCTTTTGTAGAAAAGGACTAGAATCATAGAATAGTTGGGGTTGGAAAGGACCTCAAGATCATCCAGTTCCAACCCCCATGCCACGGACAGGGACACCTCCCACTAAACCATGTCACTCAAGGCTATGTCCAACCCGACCTTGAACACTGCCAGGAATGGAGCATTCACAGCTTCCCAGGGCAACCCATTCCAGTGCCTCACCACCCTTACAGTAAAGAATTTCTTCCATATATCCAGTCTAACCTTCCCCTGTTTAAATTTGAACCTGTTGCCCCTTTTCCTTTCACTACTGTCCCTAATGAAGAGTCCCTCCACAGCATCCCTATAGGCCCCCTTCAGATACTGGAAGGCTGCTATGAGGTCTCCATGCAGCCTTCTCTTCTCCAGGCTGAACAGCCCCAACTCTCTCATCCTGTCTTCATAGGGGAGGTGCTCCAGTCCCCTGATCATCCTCGTAGCCTCCTCTGAACTTGTTCCAACAGTTCTATGTCCTTTTTATGTTGAGGACACCAGAACTGCACAGAAGGTCTCACGAGAGCAGCGGGGCATGGTATAGAAGATACCAAAAGTTACTTTACTTCCAGTAGGTTGGATTTTTGAAAGCACCTGACACAATCAGATGCCACTTCCATGGCAAATAGTTTGATTTTGAAAAATACTCCTCAAACAAAAGCATATTCACAGCCTCTTTTTGTACCTCCTCCAAAAATGTTCTTTAAACCTTTATACTTCGGGCGCTGTGTTGGGCAGCAGTGGCAACTCTGCTTTGTGCCAGGCTGCTGGGACAGCCTTCCCCTGCTTTGCAGGGAAACCCTTGGAGCTGAGCTCAGAACAATTTAAAGACTTTTAGGCTCCCATGCGTGTAAGCATTACCTGTTGCCTGCTGCTTTTATTTGGTGTTTTCCATTGTAACCCTTGCTGCATTAATTGCTCAGCCTGGCTTCTCTTCAGGCAGAGGAAGTGTGGTAGAGTGGTACTGACACCAGAACACAGCGTGGGTCAAACTGATGGCTCGGAGCTGTGGGGCTCCAAGATGGTTTTGATGTAGTTTTTATTGCTAATTTTAGATGTTGGGATAAGCACTGTTGAGAATATTGCTATAGGGCAGAGTGATTCTTTATGGTACAGGAGCAGAATAGTAGTTTCTGCCTTCATGGTATTCTGTGGGTTTGCTTTTGTATCAAAACCAAGGTCAGACTTTCAAAATCAAGTTCCATTTTTGGTGTCTATATAATACTGTACAAGTCAATATGCCATAAATAAAAATAGGAGCAGTACAAAGATATGAGTAAGAAAAGGATATTCTGGGATATCTTGAGTGTTAGGGTTCTGTATGTTCAGGGTTGTAATAAAGAGGTACTTCTTTCCTCTGCGCTGCTGTTGTCACAGGTTATCACATAAGCTTTTCTTTTCCCCGTTTTAGATCTAAAGAAAACAAGCCCAAACCCACCCTGCTTTTGCAAGGTGTCCACTTATTTATCAGACTGTTGCTCTAGATTTTAGGTATTTTACTGACAATTTTAAAGCCTGTCTTGCCATTTCTAACAGTGAAACAGCCAAAGTGCCACTTGCCTTCTGCAGGAGGCAGAGTGACAGCATGGTGTGTGAGCAACAGCAGGGTGGAGGGAAGGGGAATTCCTTGGCTGCTGCCAAACCTGGTTGCTCAGGGGGTCACTGGGCACTTTGTTGCCACATGGGGAAGGAGCTGCCTGTGCTGTGACTCCCTTTTCTTGCACAGGACAGGCTCCTTACCTTTCTCAGGATGGTCTCCAGAATAGCTCTTCTTAGCAGAAGTCTCCTCCTTATGAAATCCTAGATGATGTGGTCATGTTGATGGTCTGATCCGCAAACACTGTGGTTTTGTTTGTTTTTCTTACCTGCAGTATGCGACAGACTACAGGATGCTGTCCAGAAACACTACCTCTGGAAATGTCACATGGGAAAAGGTAAGGTCACTTCTTAAGTTTCCATACAAACCCTCTCTAACTAATATTTGACTATTTTGCAGTATTTAACCCTTTCCAGCAGTCATTGGAAAGAACAAGAGCTTTTCTTTGAGTGGAACTGGGACACACACAAACCAGATGAGTTACTCGCAGCCACACAATAAGGCTACCATGGACAGGAGACTTGGGCTTAGCTGATCCTACCCTTGAAACCTTATTTTTAGGCATCCTTTCTTAGACCTGATCTCACTTGATCTAAATTTTGATTAGTCACTCTGCCTATTATTTCCAAATAACTTTCTGAAGACCTGGAATTAAACAGCATCCACACTGGCTGAGTATGACCCCAAACCTTACCCTGCAATAACAGTCTGGGGACAATGAGCTTTTTTCCACTCCCCAAGGCTGTTTTAAGGGGTAATTGAGAGTTTTTTCTTGTTGCCATGCTGCTGGAATTTTGTTTGAAGCAATAACAAATGGTTTGATATAGACAGAACATTACAAATAGGCATTCACCCCATCTGCCATGGGTGCACAGCAGTGACTGCAGAAGGGCCATGCGATCCCTAAAGAGCACTTTCTCTTCTCACACCATTACATCCTTGGGCAATGCATTCCCATACAGCCTTGTGCTGCTAAAAACTGAGTTCAGTGTGAAAGGCTGTAACAATGTGCACTCAGAGTTTGCAGGGTGTAGTTAATCTTCAGTTACTCACCTTTCATTTCCCCCTGCTTAAGACTCTTATTTGCCTTCAGTATCAAGTTGATAAGGGCTCTTTGGCAACCAGGCGTGGATCAGGGCCAACCATATCCACTGGACACAGATTTGGTTGTTGAGTGTTGTTTTAGGGCTTGTTCACAGCCATCACTCTTCTTGAAGATACCAGAATGCATCTTTTGACAGTTTAAAATGGGAGATGGTTTTTCAGTTTTCTACTTTCCTTTTCCCACTCATCAGGCTCCTGTTGGATGCAATATCAGAAAAAATACTCCAAGTTTGTCACCAGCACCTGTTTTTGCCAGGGGTAATGATGTAAACGTTATTTCTGCTATTATTTTTCAAAACCTTCAGTTGTTGGAGCAAAACCAGAGCTGAGCTGCTTTAATTCTGCAAGACGCCCAACTGTCTCTAGGGAAGAAAGGACCGCATGAAAAGAAAGCATTGCCTCAGTTTTGTTAGCTCAGTTTCAGTACTGGTCTGACCATAGTATTTATGGATGGAGGAGGGTTAAGTTTGGAAAGGAAGAGTATGATTTTTGGATAATACCTAGTATAAATATCATAGCGATAGAAGTTGGCTTCCAGGGAAAAAGATGTTATTCCTATATAATATTTTCTTTCATCAGCAGAATACTTTATTGAAGAAGAGAAATGCTTTCTATTTCCCATCTGAATAGTGTAGAGCAAAATTTCCCACTGATTATATTATCTTTACCCCCACTGGTTAATAGCTCTTGTCTTCTCTTGCTGTTGATATTGGTAGTGGAGCACGTAGATGTCTGCTCAGCCATGTGCTTTTTTGTTGTTTCACATGCTCCCCTCATGTTTACCTTGCTTTTATGGCTATATCCTCTCTGTCCCCTCAGCAGCAAGGCTTCCCGGGGCACGGACTATCTCAGTTCCCCATCTGCAGCACAGGGAAGCTGTGGGGGGACTCTGGGTTCCTCCTGTGTAAAAATACACAAACCAGTGATTGCTCTTCTTCCTCACATCACATGGCTGCATTCTCTTTTCAGCCACCTACTACTGGGAGAACTCAATGGCAGCAGTTGTTTCCTTGATAAGATTTTGTTTCAAGAGCTAAAAAACAATAGGATTTTCAGAGAAATTCAAGGACCAGAAGAGCTCCCTGCATTTTGCTACCAGAGCACATGATTTCAAGCAAACAATAACGCATCCCATAGTTTATCCAGGAACAAAGCTCTCATTAAAGCTGGTTTTGTTTGGTGTCCACAATGCTGCTTAGTTTGGCAGCTCCTTTGGGGTGATGCACTCTTCTGTTAGAGTACAAAAAGGCTGTTCAGCATTGGCCAGATTTAGAGACTGGGATTGAGAGAATCTTCCGCTGAAGATTTACTGCTGGACTCTTTCCATATTGTGCTCCAAGGAGGTGGAATTCCCTGGATGTTGCAGATCATCCTCCTGATTTGCAGGGAGCAATTTCTTGCAGTAAGGTACTACTCTGTGCAAATGATGCACCTTCTGGCCACATCTGTGGTGATGGGAGGCAATGGTGAATGCTGGGTGTCATAAAGAAATCGGGTTAGGAGACAAAAGGAGAGCAAGACCTAAAAGAGGGATGTAGAGTAGCCCTGGCCTTGTCTAGTCGGGGAAGTGGCATTCCAGATTAAGCACTAGGAGGTTTGGCCATGGTTCTCCTGTTTGCTTTCCAAGCTCTGTCCTGCTCTATGGTCTTGTGTGCCCTACACAGCTGGTGGGAAGCTGAGCTGAATCTTACAGATTCAGTACACTTCTGCCTCATTCCTGAGAGCAGATCTGTGAAAGCCCAAACAATCTCAGGTTGCTTCAAGCTCACACAGACTCACACCACTGCTTTCAGTGAGTTGAGAAGCAGATCTCTGGTAGAAGGAGCTTATAAAGGACAGATGCTTTCCTATAAAGTAGTATAATGGAATTCCCTCCCAGTAGCATCCGTGTGGGAATGCTGGGCAGTAACAGCAGCTTGAAGCACTGAATTTCTGTTCCATAGCAAAGTTTGATTGTGCCATGTACACAATCAGTTCATTCAATAAATAGAAGGGTGTCATTTTTTTGTCTTAACTTTTCTAAGCACGGAAGAGTTTAGGGCTTTCAGGCACACAAAATGGAATAGAGGTAAAACTATCCAGAGAGAAAAGTGTTACTGTGTGTGGAGAAAACAGCACATTTATTCAGATATCTTTGCAAATACACTGAGCCTTGTTCTTAATACCCTGTTAATGATTGGAGATCTTTCAACTGGAAAGCAAATGAATGCTGACAATTTAGCCTTGACCAAGCTACCATTACATTGCAGAGCTTATATCTGATTATTTTGCAGGTAGCTAATAAAAAAGCCAGAACCTTCATTGTTTGTAAACACTTTTGTTAACAGCAGCTCGGACTTCATGATTCTGTGTGTAATTTGGTTTACCCCCTTCCCTGCAGTACTTTATCTCCACCTGCTGCTAAGAGGCAGTCCAGATGAACAGTACTTCCAGCAAAAACATCATCTCAAGCAGGCTGCTTTATCAGGTTTAGCAGCTCAGTATCCCAAGTTCTTTACTCAATGTTCATTTCAAGCTTTTAGCTCAGAATATATTTTTCTTTCCTAGTGTTGAGACCAGTGTCTACTTAAACCAGCCAAAAGGCCAACACTTGTACACAGACCTAATCTGTTTTAGAAGCTCTTCCAAATAAAACAGCAGTTTGACATGAGCTTGTGCTGCCAAGCTGGGGAGAGAAAACCCAGTTTGTCAAAGCAATTGTGTTTTTATGTAGCCACAAGAACACTCATTCAGTTCATATCATACTGCCGAGGCAAACAAGCTCTGGTTGTCTGAGAACTGTGAAGGATCAGCAGAGCAGACCTGTGAGCAGACTGGGTCAATAGGTGAATCCTGGTTTTCTCCTCTTTTACCATGTAGCCAACAAGGTTTTTGAGAAGGGGAACGGGTATTTCTTCTGTACTCTCTGCATCTCCCACAGCTGACATGGACAGATGAATGAGCAGTTTCCACAGTTTACTTCCTTTCTCTACCTGTCTCCTGCCTTTCTGCTTCATAACATTGGTTATTTTCCCCGGTTTTCACCTTGGTATGAACATTGCACTAAAGCAATGGATGGAGCTGGTGGTTTCTGAGAGCAGATTCCCATCAGAGCTATCAGAAATAAGAGATGTTTGGGGCCAGACCGCTGCAAGCCTCTTGGAGGTATGATTTGTTTAGGCAGTAGAATATCGTAGTGGCAGCAGTGAATGATGCTTTGTGGAATAAGCAGAGCTAGGAAGTCAATATCACCAGTGTCTGCCATTTATGTCTGCAGTCTCTCCAACATCCCTCTTCCTTTATGGGGAAACAGGGCTTTCAGTCTTTTAACCACAAATGGATTTGGTACCCATACCGTTCCACATCTGCAGTGGAGCCTGTTGTGAGTAAACGGGATGTTTGCTGTTCAGGCCACTGAAAGCACACATATCATATTGAAGGGCATGAGGGAAGGTAGTGTCAGACCCTTTCCTTCTCCCCTGAATCCATGTATGCTCATGACTAGGAAGGTTTGTATCTGGTCTGTGTCCAGATCTTGTTTGGTTTCCTTCACCAAATAGGTTCTTTCCTCCCAAGGTAGGTTCTGCTTGTTGGTTTCAGATCAATTGGACAGCAACAAAATGAGGTGATACTTTCGTTGGGTTTTGTGCTGGTCTTGCATCTAACAAGCCGCCGTTTTTTTGTCTCTACAGATCCCTGTCGGTACTGAGGTGGAAGGGATGAATATCCTGGGACTGGTGCTGTTTGCTCTGGTTTTAGGAGTAGCACTAAAAAAGCTTGGCCAGGAAGGGGAAGATCTGATTCGCTTCTTTAATTCATTCAATGAGGCAACTATGGTCGTGGTTTCTTGGATTATGTGGTAAGTGTGTGACTGCAGTGTATTATTATGTTCAGCTCAGGAATCTCACCATTTATCCATCTTTCCAGCTTTTTCCTACCAGATCCCTCATCACAGCAAAAGCAAATGTCATGGAGTCACATGATGGGGTCTTTCCTTCTTGCTTGTGCCTTGTAATTAGTCAGTCATGCATACCTTAAGGTTCCAGTCTAGAACGCTTCAGAGGCTCTCCAGGTCTCCAGGACTCATTTTTGATAAATTAGTGGAAATGTGGATTTCTGTTTCAAAGCAGCATAAGTTGGTGACTTGCTGCCATCATGTGCCTAAGAGCACTGACCTTGAATGAATACAGTAGATGGGAGCAAGTGAGGAATATGGTTATGTGAAGGCCAGGAGTGTTTGTGCTTGGAGTGCACTTGCAAATACAGTGTAACTAAAATCATACTCACAGCTTCATGCCTTCATTTTTTTTGTTGGTCAGAAGATTACTTTTACTGACCTGAAAGATATCCAAGGGGGTTGAGAGAAACCCTGTTGAGTGCGTGAGTACAGAGCACCATCTCTGCTTGTATCAAAGGGTGATGGAGAACCTACATCCCTTTGTATAGAAGTGAGAAACAGCCTCCAGGGCTATGCTCTGAAGCAGTAGTGCTGGCTGTTGAGTGTTCTGTCATTGTTACCAGCAGAGCCTGAGTTACACAGTGGATTTTAAACCTCTGTTCCTCTTTTAAGATCTCCCTCATTTTCTTGGGTGAAGCAGGAATTACTGTTCCCAGCAGCAACCAAGCGTTTGTGCTTGTTTCTCCAGAGATTCTTCTCTTTTCCATTTCACATCCCTGAGAGTAGATCTTTCCTAAGGTTGATTGTTTATTTTGTCTCCTGCTATTAATGAGCAAATCCATTACTTCACTTTACTTCCCTGTAGTCCAGACACGTTTATAGCCTGAGTGTGGCTCTGACCAATCTCACAAAGCTTTTGGCACCAAGTAAAGTCTGTATGTTGGGAACTGGAGTGCACTGAACTTTCTCTCTAGGCAAGAAACCAGCAGTGGAGGAGGCAGGCACCTCTAGAGAGAGGTTCAGGCCACCTCAGCTGGGGTAGGACCAGCCTCCTGACTGGGATGTCTGTCAGGTAGGGCGAATTTGGGCCTCAGAGCAGCGTTATGGCTGGTTTTGTGCAGCTGGATGGGTCTAGGCTGCTGCTGTGAAGCCAACAGTTCTAATGCCTCACACACAAAAATAGACACATTCATAAGGACAGCTAGCTAACAAATCAATAGCGGGACATTCCTTGCTCCCTTTCTAAAGCTACTGGAAAAGCTATGAGCTTATCTTAGTGGAGGTATTTTTATTCCCTTCATTCTGTGTTTTTCATTCCTACTATTTCCTTCCTTCTAAGAAGTAAAAAGGTTTTAACAAAGCACCTGACTTTACACAGGCAGATCTCTGTTAGTTGCTGTCATAAAGGATTGAAAAATTCAAAGTCTCGAAGTAGCTTAAGTCTTTAGAGTGTAATTCCTTGGACACTAAATACTGATAAGGGGCAGTTCTTGTGTTCAGCTTATTACAGTGCTAACACTTGAAGCCAATCAGTTGGTATATAATCCTTTACTTTGTGGATTATTGGGACCACAGCTGACTCTTAACTCTGCAGTGCACCATAGCCCTTACTCTTTCCTTATTTACGGCTCTTGTGTTGTCCTGGTATTTATTCAAAGCCTGTCAAGCTTCACATACCTCCCAAATGATACTTTGGAATGGGGGAAATCATACTACCAATAGAAAAAGGCAGCTTAAGCTTGTATTCAGTCCCATGCAACAGCAGCATTTTGGTCTCAACTTTAGTTCCCTCCTGTCCACCCTCCCTCTTCAATGGGAGGGATCCAGTCTCAGCTCTGAATCAGTGTTCATGTTTGCAGGGCTTGCGCAGAGCCAGGGCTCAGCTAGGTCTGGCTGATTAGGGTGCTAAGAAGTGTGGTTCAAAGGCAGTATGTGCAGAACTGGCAGAGGCTAAGTGGGGATGGTTCAACAGGTTCCCCATGAGATTTGACCAAGGGAGGTCAGAGGGATTGTGCCCAAATGGGCCATGAGGAGCTGTTCTCTGCTCATTGAGGAAGAAGCAGGCTTATAAGGAGTGATGTGGGTAACCTTAAGGTTTGTCCACCTTTCCAAACCTTTGCAAGTTTAACCAAACCTTCTCAAGTTTTGTCCTGACTCCACAGATCAGCTTTTCTGAATATGAGCAATGGATTGGAGGGAAAAGTAGGAGAAAACCCGTTCTTTATTACTGTAACATACAGGCAGATCTCCTGTAGTCATGTGTGTGCTTGGAGCTGGGTGATCTTTTTGTGTTTTCAGTCTTAGAAGTGGAAATCTATGGAGCATGGACAGCATCAGCAGAGGTACTCAATAGGCTTCCCAAGTAGAACTCCAGAGGAACTGATCCTGCCCATGAATTGATTCCTGCAGTTCATTCAGTAGCTGTGCTGCTGTAGGTGCAAGGGCAATTCCATGTTTTCAGGGCTGTTCCTGCCTGTACTGCTGGGACCAGAGGTGTGGCTGTGGCCTGCAGGTTGGCTCTACCCCTGGATCAGCTCCAAGTGCTCCTGAAGGAAACATCAAACAAATGCTGACGTCGTAAGACGTGGCATGTTTCTAGATAGAGGGCATGGGAATGTGTGTGTACGTGGCTGTTGGCTTGAGTGGAGCACTGAAAGCCTGGTTGTTTAACTTAAGTCTTTGTAGGCACATAGAGTTAATTGCTATCTTTGGCACATGCATCCACAGCCTTTAGCTGAGCTCTCTGCTATGGGCATAGCTTTATCTTTCCAGCACTAAATATGTTGTCACCCAGTATATCTGCCATTGGAATGACCTAACTTCATACTGCTGGTAGTCACCACGTCTGTAAGATCCTATCCTTCCATCCCTTTCTGCGCTCCAGTGATATGACACTGCTTCTTCTTTCCTACCATCTGCTGTCCCTTGAGCAGTGACTTTGGCTTTAGGTCTTTGCCTGCCTTCCTGATGGACTGAAACTCCACACCAGTGTGTTGTGCTTATGGATTCTGCCAGCATTTCTGCTTCCCACTTGGCTTCCCTCAGCGCTCCTAGCTGAAACAGAGCTCTTTCAGTTTGACACTCTTCCAAGCAAGAGTGTTAAGAGAAGCCTTCCAAATTTGCTAAACCTGAGTGTGTGATGAATAAGGTGCTACCCTTCACTAGAAGCAGCATATTCCTTAGGAGAATGCTGTCTCCAGGACAGAAAATGGCATATTTTCCAAGACCTTTCTGTTTGTACTTAATGACAAGCATTATTTCTTCACACAGGTATGTACCTATTGGCATCATGTTCCTTATTGGGAGCAAGATTGTTGAAATGGAAGATATTGTGGTTCTGGTGACCAGTTTGGGAAAATACATCTTTGCCTCTATTCTGGGCCACGTCATCCATGGAGGAATCATTCTGCCACTTATTTATTTTGCATCCACACGTCAAAATCCGTATCGTTTTCTCTTGGGACTTATCACACCATTTGCCACTGCTTTTGCCACTTGCTCCAGGTGGGTTTCTGTGCTTCTTTGGGGATTATATTTGTCACTGGAAACTGGTTATATCCCGACACCGAACTATGTTAAGTTTTAGGTGTGACTATTGTTTATCAGATTGCAAAAAGATTCTTATGAACATAGAGGGTCTCACTGCCGGCAGCAGCTGCCATGCAGCACATACTGGTAAATAGCTGCTGAAAACAGCTGATCCTGCCAGCTCTCTTTTCAATTTTAAGTAAAATGAGGGTCAGTGGTGAGGGACTTTGTCCTGAGAATTTCAGTTCTCTTAAGTTCAGAGGGATCTGGAACAAGGTTAGACTGATTTTGCAGGAGCAAAGCAGATGATGTGAATGACGTGGTTTAGTGTGAGATGTCCCTGCCCACGGCAGAGGGTTGCAACTAGATGTTCTTAAGGTCCTTTCCAATCTGAACTGTTCTGTGATTCTGTGATATATTACCTAGTGTAAATGGACTTCATATTGTTGATTTCAAAGATTTGGCCTGATCAGCTTTCATTTCTCGTACCCAAGCTGTCAAACATGTCATTAACACTTCTCTCAAGAGGCAAACACCTGATCAAATACCATAACTATACAAAATGTTTTCAGGTCATCTCCAAAAGCAGATGCTTGT
The DNA here is from genome assembly GCA_032466535.1 of Forpus xanthops. Lineage (NCBI taxonomy): Eukaryota > Metazoa > Chordata > Aves > Psittaciformes > Psittacidae > Forpus > Forpus xanthops. The sequence continues at coordinate 21,505 of JASSUY010012694.1, read as the reverse complement.
CTGCCATGGGAGCTGAAGTATATCAAGTAGGAGAGGGTAACTTACAATGCAAGAAATAAATGCAACGGTGTTTAGTTTATTTGTTCATTTGAGAAGGTACTCGTACAACATTAAAAGGGATTGCTGTTGCATGTGTTGTGTTTATTTTGGCATCTGTTGGTGTATTTTTGTGGTTTGAAACTTGATCATTCCACAGCCCTGTTAGGCTGCATTACTGCATTAAGTCATGAGTTCTTGCTCCTGGGAGATTAGAGTTCTTATCAGCTATTTCTGGACGGAAGCAGATTGTTAAATATCACCGCTCAAGACCAACAAGATGTGTCCCTCATTGCCGTCATGTCAGAGAGGGACTGTTGAAATGGCATCATTGTCTTGACAGTCCTGTCTGCAGCATGGTAGAAACATGAAAGCCATGAGACAGTGACTTTCCATTCAGTGCACCCGGATGCTTTTGATGTGTGATTTTTCCCTGTTCTCTGTTTCTAGCTCAGCCACTCTCCCATCAATGATCAAATGTATTGAGGAGAACAATGGAGTTGACAAGAGGATCAGCAGGTTTATCCTTCCTATTGGGGCGACTGTAAACATGGATGGAGCTGCTATTTTCCAGTGCATGGCAACTGTGTTTATTGCTCAGCTGAACAATGTGGACCTCAATGCTGGGCAAATCTTCACAATTCTGTAAGTTGCTTGCTATTGCAACCGCATCCTTCTGGCCCCCAGACACATACAAGCCTGTGGTTTCTCCGTTAATAGCTAGCAGTTTGCATTCCGCATCTCTGACTTAGAGCTGGTGAGCTGCTCTGAAACATAATTACAGGGTGATTAAAGGATGGAGTCTTTTAAACATTGTAAGATTTGCCAGAATCTCGACTTAATAAAAGGTGGAACCTGGGAGGGGTAATTGAATTCCAAAACAGACTTTGAGCTGTTTAAAGCTGTTTCTCATGTTAAATTCCTCTCCTTCCTTAAGCATTTCACTTCCCTACACCTCACTCACCATTAAGCTGAGAAATTAAGGCATGCTGCTCTACCCAGAAAGCTACTCCCCATTCCTCCTCTGGATGTCTTGGAAAATCCTCCTGCCACCTCCTCAGTTCCTTGTGTATTGATTTCATATGAAAGACTGCTCCTGCTTACCTCTGCCCTTCCTACCATCACATCGCTGCCTTCCCAGGCCAGACCCGCTATCATTCCCCTCCTGGCTCCTTTGCTCTACTATCCCTTCCACTACCTCAGTCCTGCCTCCTTCTTTAGGACTCTCTCCCCTCCCATGTCCCATAACCCATAAAGTGTCATTCCCTTCATTTCCCGGCTCCTGAAGTGAGGGTACTACAAGGAGTTACAGCCCCTCACTGCTAAGAAGTCAGAGCTGTATCCACCAGATGCCTCTTAAGGCTGGTTCCTGGCATTTTTTACCCCCTGTGGCCAGCTTTTATTTCCTTCCTTATTGCATTTCTTGGAATACTATTTGTTTATCTAAGGCAGGGCTGGCCCATTGTTTTCTTTTCAGATGACCAAATTAACCTTTCAGGTATTCATAGTGAATCAGGTGTTAACACAGGTCTGAGGATTATGTAGTGATCATCCAAGGAAAACTCGGCTGTAGACATCTGTACATGAAAAGGTGTGTGGTCCATGTCTATACCACATGGACTGCAGTTTTCCAGCTCCTGATGTAGGATCTGTATTAGAATGCAAATGAGACACAGAAGATAGTATGCTGAATGTCAGGGTTTACCTCTATACACTTAGGGGCAGGAGATATAATGTACTCAGCACATTTGAAATGATAGATGACTTGGAAATGGGTATATTGGTAAGCAGCAGGATCTGGTTGTGTTGGCTGGGGTTTTTTGCCTTTTTCTGAAAGGCCAATCACTGTATTAAATGCAGAGCCATTGCCTTGGTAGCCGCTGTGGGTGCCTGCTGAGCCACTGTTCTCTGCACCCACTACTTTGCATCAGCAGGCAGGAAAAGATCTGCCTGGGAAGCAAATGATCTGCGTGTCCCATGCTGGAGAGCTTGTTTACAATTCACACAGTGGGGAAGCGTGGGACGCAAGTGTGGAAGAGGAGCTGCTGCTAACGGGGTGTGCAAATTGATTTGCAGTGTGACAGCTACTGCATCCAGTGTGGGTGCAGCTGGGATCCCAGCCGGAGGAGTGCTCACCATCGCCATCATCTTGGAGGCCATTGGACTTCCAACCAACGATCTCTCCTTGATATTAGCGGTGGACTGGATTGTGTAAGTACTTCAGGCCACACGTACCTGCTGTTAATGATGTGTAGCTGGAAACATGGAGCTTCATAGTCAGAAGAGTGCAGGATAAAATAAAACCATACAGTATATGGTTGCCTACAGGACAGGTAACTCTTGATAGATAATGGAAAAGGGGGTTCCTTCTCAATTAAAGCAGTATGCTAAAATCACAGAATGGTTTGTGTTGGAAGGGACCTTAAAGCTCACCCAGTTCCAACCCCCTGCCATAGGCAGGACACCTTCACTAGACCAGGTTGCTCCAAGCCCCATCCAACCTGGCCTTGCCAGTTTTGAAGCCCTCCAGTGGGTTAAATGTGATTGCACACACTGTTCTGCTTTTACAGTGGTGCCTTTGAGCAGGCAGTTCCTTGTGAAACTAGCTGGAACTGGATGGGCATTGCCAAACATTTCTCTGTGAGCTCTTGGCAAACCAAAACATATTTCTTCCTGGTCTCAATTTCCTTAGGAAGACTGTTAAAAATCTGTTCAGAAAGTGTTGATATTGCTGGAAATTGGTTGGAAATTAGGGTGGAAAGGGGGGAAAAGGAAATTGAGTCTGCATGGTGGTGGCAAGCTCTTTTTGTCACATGTAGGAAGCAGTCTCCATCAGAAGTGGTTTTCAGCTATTGTTTGAACTATTTTTATTGTTCAAGACTGGTCGAAGCAACAACCATAACATCACAGAGAGGTGCTGTCCATTGGCAGGGGAGGCACACAGAGGGGTTGTGACACTCATCGCAGTGTCACAGCTGGAACATGTTGCTGGGAGTCACAAGTTTAATACACAGTATTGCTCTTTCCCTTCTATCTTCTGAGAAACGCATAAAAGGTCAGGATTTTGCTCACTTCCTTTTCTTCTTTCCAAACCCCATTCCTTCTCCTTGAAACATGGGAGATTATCTCTTTGCCCAGCTCTGTTTGGAAGAGCTTATCTCACCATTTACTGTACTTAGGTCCTTGTTAAGGCTAATTTTACCTTCTGTGCCACCTAAATTAGATTAAGGAAAGCTTAGAAAAATTGGTTAAGTATTGGGGCCCCAACCACAAGTGCATGGTGAGTGTGAATGCCACATGGGGATGGTTTCTTCTATCTTAGATGAGCCTTGTGGAAAAGGGTGTCTGGTTTTCCTTGAACAAGCCTGGCTGGCTGCTGTTCTTCAAATACCAGGAAATCAAAGTGGAAGGATTCTTTGAGCACTCACGAATTGCAGCATGCTTGGTGTTTAAATGCTAAATGGTGTTAAAAGCATGGTCTGATAATTTAAAAACATAATCTGCTTTCAAGCCATCTGGTTGAAGTTGGACAGTGGGCTGAAATGACCGGTCAGTATAGGTCAAGTGGTGTGAATCCCATTGGGGTCTTTTCCCGTTGGTGGGTTCCTGGGCAGTTCCTGGTTTAGACTGTACATAGTCCCTCTGCGTTGCTTTTTGGAAACACCAGCTCTCTGTATAGGTGTGTACTTCCACCGCAGATGTGGAAATTAGGATGCCTGAGGACACTTGAATTCCAGAAGCTGGGGAAGGCGACAGCTCTCTTTCCCTTCCCACACCATATGTGTCTGTGGAGTGTAATCATGTTCCTATGGCTTCATTAGGGCCATCAAATGCTATGGCTGTCACCTCTTGGGGATCAGCCACCTCCAAAGGACAGGAGACGTAGGTAAAGCAGTGGATAGTCATTTGTATCCCATCTTCCTAAGGAATTACAGTATTAGCTTTGATTTCCACATGTGCTTGAAGCAAGATTGAAACCTTTCCCCTTCCTTTCACTCTGACTTCCCTCAGCCTATGTGTGCTGGCTGCCTTTGCTTCAAAATGTGTTAGCATCCCTCTGTGGTCGACAGTGTTCTCATCAAGGAACTCAGCCTTGTGCTAACAAAAGGGGAAAGGAGGGAGGGAGAGTCCTGTGTCTTGCTTTAATGCCAGCTGTGTGATCACCAGAAAGGACCACAGTTACAAGTTGAGTACATGTTAAAGTTAGGCTCCAGAATGACCAACAAGTCTCAGAAGGTACATGAAGAAGTTATTCTTCTTTATGACCCATAACTGCCTCCGTTTGACTCCAGGGCACAGTAGTTTTGTGGCATAGAACCAAAGCTACTACTGGCAAGAGATCCAGAGAACACAGTCGTTCTGCCTGCTCCTCTTCAGTAGGTGTTTGGGTTAAGGTACAGGTCTCTATAGTTAGAGAGCTGGGTGCTCTGAGCCACCTTCTGGATATACCCAAATTAAGTTCCTGCTCTGAACTTGCATTTGAAAACTGCTCACCTGGGGAAGGGGAAGAGGAAGGAGGTGGGCTGGGAAAAGCAGAGTGCCTGAGAAGGAGTAGTACCATTGCTGCAACCCATTGAGAGACCAGAACCAGCTGATAGTAACAGTTGGGCTGATCTTAAACCAGCTTTGGTGCACAGTTTTGGTTCTGAGATGGTGATGATAGTTCTGTGGAGAATACCTGTTGTAACAACATCTCCACTGAAGCCAGTGGATCAGCAGGGCTGGATCAGCTCCCCTTCTTGTGTGGTAACTCTCTTATGCTAAAAGCCTGCTGCTTTGTTTTTTGTTTCTGATCCTAACTAGGGACCGAACCACCACAGTTGTGAATGTGGAAGGGGATGCCCTGGGAGCAGGCATCCTTAATTACCTGAATGAAAAGGAAAAGAAAGACAAAGAGCAGGAGCTAAAGGAAGTCAACGTAGAAGCAGTTGCTAACAGCAAGTCTGAAGCGGAAACATCGCCTTTGGTAACCCACAAAAACCAAGTCTCCAACACGAGCAGTACAGCAGACCCTGAATCCAAGGAATCAGTATTGTGATGAGGCCGTTCGTCAGCACGTGTCCTAGAGGTGGACCAGGGACTTGCTAACGCATCTAGACCTTTGCAGTGCTAACAAGGGCTGGATGGCTCTTGAAGGCTTTCAGTTCCAGTCTGTTTTGGGATATTCTGGCCTAGGGAAGGGGAGGGAGGTGGGGTGGGCAGAGAAGGGGGGTTGAGAAAGAACACTCCCTTTATAGTAGTATTTTGATAATTCACGTGTGTACATGTGTATGTACTGCACGTGCACACACATATACATGTATGCGGAAACTGCCATTGAAGCTTCTGGTTTAACAAGGCTTCTGTTAGTAAAGGCTCATGTGGGCTGGTGGTGGAGAAGTAGACAAGCCCAGTATGTGCTTGTGATAGGGAAAACTTAGTAAGCTTATTGTGCTGCTGTTTGAATGGAGATGCAGGCTAGAAACCCCAGAGTGGGGAAAAATGTTGCCTAAACTCAGTTTCCGGCCTGGAGACACTTACTGACCGTTACAGACGCAATAGGAAGCAACATTTTTCTTCTACTCTTCTTCCTCTCCTGTTCTCCAATCCCTTAAAAACATCAAATATGTCCTGAAAAATAGCTTTTTTTTCCCCCCATATCTGAATTAATAGCTTGTTCCATTCCACCCCTGCAGTACAGCTCATAGCAGCTCTTCTGCCTTTTGGTAAGTCACTCCCAAACTCTGCGACTCATAGGTGATCTTCATGCAGATCAAGGACTGGTTTTCTCCTTTCCTTTAACCAAGCTGTTAAGAAAAAGATCCAGAGGAAACACAAATTTCATTCAAATAATCCCTCTGGGGCTGAAGAAAATGCATAGTCTGTTCCAGCATAAATAGGTCTGAAAGAAGCTTGTCTGTGACAGCATCAAGAGATCAAGAAGTCAGTTCCCCTCATGAAAACTCCTTTGCTAGCACGCTATGTGCTGCTCATGTTTATTTAATGGGTCAGTCCAAACAAGTTACATCATATCCCTCTTCCAGCAAAATTAAACAGGGGAGGAAAAAAATCCAAGCGCATCATGTGGGAACTAACGACAGGCAAGTCTGAGTGTTGGCTGGAAAGGGGAAGAGGTGAGTTTATAACCCCATGTAGGTCAGTGATGTGTGTGTCGGGGCAACTGCATACCTGTTCCTGCAGTCTGGTCCTTCTATAAATGTTTTTCTGGCAGCAGCTTAATGTTTAGTACTTCTGGGTGATGCTGGGCCAGGGTAACATGTAGTAGCAGATGGTAACCTTTGCTTGAGGCTGAGCAAAACGCTTCTGCATTCTGACTCCATCTTTTTCCCTTTACAACATACTTCCTGACTTTGCACCCCAAACCTGAACACAGTCCAGCAAAAGTCATTGCAGAAGTCCTATTGATTTATCTTGGCTCTTTGGACAGCATACAGTTATGAAATTGTATCTGTGCACATGCCAAGATTTTCCTGCACTTGCGACACTTCCCTTTGGCTACTTTAGCAAGATGACTGCGTACAGGCAGTCTCCACGCTGTTAGTTCAGCAGTGTATATTTACACTTAGCTTTGATATAAAGTAATGCTGAGACTCCCTTTTTAATTTCTCCTGTCTTGCTTCAGAGGAAGCTATCCTGGAAGGATACCCAGCTGTTGATGCGTATGTTCAGGAAAAGGCACCTTCAGTTTCTTGGGCCTAATTTGCAAAGCATCCATCCTGGTAAAGGAATACAATGAGTGTTGCAAAAAGGGTGCTCAGAGTGAGATGTGGCTGCCTCTGAGTGCATCAAATGTGGCTCTTTACTCGTGTGCAGGAGGGCTGTGCAAACAATTAAAGTAGGAAAGGATTAGTCAGCCCACTGAGCAACTGCAGGTGGACTTTGTTTTTAACCAGTTTATTTATAACTGTGCCCACAAAATTTGGTCATTTCTTGGCTCATCTTTGGAATGGAAGGAGACAAACACAGTTTTCTCTAGGGACGTCCTTTGCCCGGTATTTATTATTCCATTTTAGCAGATCAAGACTTGCTGAGACGTCACGTTTCCTCCCATTAGATTCATCCCAATCCTTTCAACTCAGGAAACCAAAACACGCTTTGTAGCTGACAGTGAAAGTCAACAAATAAGAAGTGTTTTGAAAAACGTTGGAGGTTTGAAAAAATGGTTCTCAGAAACCTTTTTTTTTAAAAAAAAAAAAAAGTATTTATTTGAAAAATCTGAATGCACCAGAACCCCAAATACTTTGATTTTAAAGTAGCGTGTGTCTGTCCCAAGGAAGCTGAGAAACAAGGCTGTTCCTTGTGGGCTGGGTTCTGCAATTGGATTTCATCCCCCATCAGACAGTTTAGCTCCCCTGATGCTCTCCCTCACCATGACACTTGCAGCTGGGATGAGGATGTGAGAGCAGGCAGCATTCTCCCATTTCCCATGGAGCATCACAGCACCATTGTAGAATAGAATGTTTCCCAAGGTTTACTTTTGTGAACCCAGAGGCCATTATTGCCCACAGTTAAAAGTATTCTCCCGGACAAGTCCAAAGGCTGGGCTTCCTCAAAGGCAGCACCTTGCCATTGCTGTGTGGATCTTTCTCCCTTGTGGTGCTGCAGCTTGATTGCGCCTCACTTGTAATGGTGTGCCATAGGCTGCAGCGTGTTCCTTCATCACAGGATCATCATGGGATGGTTTGGGTTGGAAAAGACCTTGTGATCGTATAGTTCCAACCCGCTGCCATAGGCAGGGGCACCTCACTAAACCACATCACCCATGTCCTGACAGTAGATCCCAGGAAATGGTAAATTAAAGCAAATACCTGAGAGTCGTCCTAGTGTTTTAGAGTATGCAGAATGACAGTCTTTGCTGAAGGATGCCTCTCCCAGTCCCTCCTAGTGGATTACTACATTTTGCATCAAGGGGAATGACTAGTCCCATGTAAAGCTTGTTAGAGCAGTCAGATTTAAGGAGGTCAAATCGTTCTCATAGCAAGAATTTAACCAAGGAAACCTAACACTCCTTCTCCTGGAAATAGGTGCTGTGGGGTTTACATGAATCATTAGTATTTGGGGTTTAACCAGAAATCTGTAATCCTATAGAAGCCTTACTTTAGACTTACAAAGGTGCCAGTTCTGTTCTTCTTGCACAGCAAGAGGGATCTATGGAAGCAGGAATGCTGGGTAGCTACTGCTTGTCAAAAGATCTTCTTTGTCTTTTCTGTGCCATCTGTGTCAGAAATGGCATTTCTTGGTTTTCTGTGATGTTCCCATTCCTCGTGAGAGCCATGCCTCATCTCCTAGGGCTCTCCACCCGGCTTCACATCTTTTTTTCTTAAGGTACAAATGTGACATATCCAACATTACACTCCATTGGACTGTAATTTCATTACATTCCAAGAACTGCCCTTGCACTGATGTGAATCCTGATCGAAAGCTCGATGAGACAGAAGACTTGCTATGTGCTCCAAGGGGCTGAGGTCTTCAGGTAAGGCCACTGGGAGAGAACTGAAAGGGCTATTGAAGGGGGTGCGTTTTGGATGCTGTCCTTGACGTGCAGTGCAGTGTGTTGCACTGGGAACTTCCTATTTCAGCCTCACTCCAGAGGCTGAGCTCAGAAGGTGCTCAGCAGCAGTGCAGGTACAGCCGAGGGTACCTGCTCTGCTCTCACCCAGGCACTCCAGAGCCTGTGCTGGTGTGGTACTTCACTACAACACCTCTCCACTGGACATGTGTTTTATGTTCTCCCAACGTGACTGTACAGTGGAAACCTTTAGTCAGTTGCTTCTTCTTTCAAGAGGAAATAAATTCCATCGAGAAAACACTATAATTTCTTCTTCCTGGTTTTAGTCCCTTTCTTTAAGGTACAAATTCTCTCCTTAGGAAAGCAAACAGGTGGGGTCCTGCCCTCTGGTACAGCAATTGCTTTTGGAGAGAAAGATACAGGAATATGGAAGAGACGAATCTACAAGTCTTTGGCATATGCACTCCCATTTTGTCTCTGATGCCGTTTATTCTTCCACTTGTACCTTCTTGTTTTCAGTGAGGTTTCTTTGACTGTTTTGGACCATCTTTTGTTTATTCTTCTCCAGGATTGGCTTTCCACTCCATGCTTTATCTGTCACTGCCTGGTCTCTTCACATCTCCTGGAATGCCCGATGCTGGTTTTATGTTTAGGATGCTCAGGTATAAACAGGAGTGGTAAAGTTTTGAGAGCTCCAGCTGCTCCTTGGAAAAGCAGTTTGCATTCTGCCTTGCTATGATGTGCGTGATATTTTCAGTAAAGACCCCTTATTCCTAGGAACCAGACTTCAGCTGGGTCTCACTGGTGTGTTGATGATTACACTACAAGATGCAGTAATTACAAAGGGCTTTAAACCCTTCTGGGGGTGTCTTTTGCAATCAGGGTGGTTTTGGTGTTGAGAACAGTCTAGGGCCAAGCCCAGAGCTTCCCCTGCAGGGATGTGACAAACGACTGTGCCCTTTGGACATAACAGAAGTGTGGAGCCAGCCAAAGTGCCACATGAGCCGGTAAAATAACCTCTGCTTTGTCTTTTCCAGGCAGCCCTGTTACTGCCTGAAGAGGCTGGAGGGACAGTATGAGGGGCAGGAAGGTTTCATATGTACTTGCTCTGTTCCTATGCTCTTCCCTGGGTACTTGCTGTGGCCAGTGCCAGAGATGGACGTGACTCACTGTCACTATTCTTAGACTCATTCTGCTGTGGTTCCTCTGTTTTACAGCAAGAACACAGATGTTTAGGCAGTTCCTCTTTCAGTCGAGTCAAAGGCCCTGGTGTCTTTGTGGCTGGCCACCCTGCTGTATGTTGTAGGTTATGTCCTCGAGTGCTTTTAAAAGGTACAAACCCACCTCTTTCTGCAGAGATTTACAGTCCCCGATCCTGGATCTTCACTCGGCTCCTTTGCTGCACAGCACATTTCACCAGCCTCTGGAAAGCACCTCCTGTTGGGAATCATCATTTTTAGTGCTGAGCTTCCTACAGGCAGTGAGCAGTGATCCTCAGGTGAAGTCCAGGGACCAAAAGACAAGTGGTTAAGTTTACAGATCTTCACCTGTGTCTCACAGGCAGTAGTGTGGAGGATAGTGAGTAGAAGTGTTTGGAGAGCACTCCTAAGACAGAGAGCACTAAATCTTTAATAATGAACTTTCCAACACTCTGAAGGGAATCAAATAGTTAAAGTATGCATCATGAAGTCAGGTTTGTGCTACAGTATGAAGGACTTTGATGGAAAGGAGATCCAGGGTATGCATTTGCTGGGCTAACTCAGGGGAAGCAGGGGAGCTAGTGTCAGTGTGAATTGCATTTCAAAAGGCAGATGTGATATAGTCAAGAGGGCACAGTGCCCCCACAGATATACAGTGCCTCTTTCCATCTTCACCTGGCATGCCATGAAAGCATAGGTTCGGGTAAATTAACACACATCACCATGAATTCAACATTAATTGGGAGCCTTGACAGCTTAGTTTCTGTCTAGATTCAGTGGAAGAAAGTGCTTTTCAGCTAAAAGAACAAGTTGTCTTGTTGACAGTATCAGTGAAAACAGTGGAGAAAAAGAAGAGCTGGAAGGATGCAGGGGGAGCATCGCAGAAGACAGGGTAAGGAAATGGATAAAGCAGCTAAGACCTGAAGGAAGCATCTTTCCCTCGGCATTTCAATACAGACAGCATCAACAAGACTGCAGGCATCTGTCCAGCGTGTAGCAGAGGATGCAAATCCCTGCCCAGGGATTTGCAGGGAAAGGCAGACATGAGTGCTGATGTTTCTGAAGCACATCATCACTGAGCAACAACGAAGCATGCAGCGTGTCAGCGTGGATCTCTGATAAGCTGCTCCCAGCTGCCAGCCATGACCACAAACATAACGGTACAGTTCAGATCAGGGATTGACCCACATTCCTTGCAGGATAGCTAGGACAAATGCTCCTCAGATAAATGCATGGTAGCTATTATTCTCTTGGGACAAAAAAGATCATGTTATCTATGCGAGCTTATTGATGAAAGCCATGTTCACTTGCTGTTTCAAGGAGGAGGGAAAAGGGTATGACAAATGAGCTGAAACCTTTTCCAGGCATTGGGCAACACATTGAGACAGTTGCCACTGAGTATTTTAAGTGTGTTGAGAAGTGACCAAGAGCCCTCTTTGGCTCCTGTAGCTCTCTGTCTTCACATCCAAGCAGCAGCTTGGGGGATGAATGTTAACGTGGTATTCATTCTCTGCATGGGGTCTTCACAGACATTTGTGACCAGCAGGCACCATTTCACAGCTTCGGGGATGAATGCATGCAGGAAAAGGTGAAGGAATGCTGCTTTGAGTCACGTGAGGAGTTGCCAGGCAAGTGAGGAGCAATCTTGAATCCTGAAACCAAGTTCATTTTTAACTCTCACCTCCCTAAAAACCCTAACATCTGTGGGTTTATAAATACGTTTGAGTTCTGATACACAGCAGTAATAGCGTGTCAGTGCAGGGTAATACCTTCTCTTTTTTGGAGGAAGAAGTGTAGACGTACAAGAGCTACCTTCCTTCTAGGATGTTTCTTTAATGGAAAAGGAAAAAGGAAATCTCTTTCATTCAAGAGTTCATGGTACAGTTCCCTATCAAATCCTGTCTCAGTGTCAGCAGATGCATCATCCTCACCAGCAATGAAATCTCATTTGGGTTTAACCACTGATCTCGGTGCCAGCAGGAGGTGAGGACTGTGGACATTTCAGCAGACCAAGTGCTCTTGAAGTCCTGCTCAAGAAACGTTTGTATTTGTCTTTCCCAAGGCCACAGATGCTGTTTGCCTGCCGACAGGAACCAGAATGAGGAAATGAAGCTGGAGCCAAGCCTGTTGTAATGCAGAGTTAACAGTGTGGGTTAAAGCCACAGAAACCAAGAAATTTGGTTTTGGATTAGATTCAGATCCTTAGGATGACTTTCACTTGCTCCTTCTGATAACACAGAGAAAGCAAAACCCTTGTCTGCAAGCATGTAAGTTAGCAACTGAAGCTAAGCTGCATATGGCATGTTGGTGTGACTGCAGTTAATTGCAGTTACAGGCTGCAGAAAGAAATCACCAAGGGAAAACCTCTCAATAGGAAGCTGTTTACACATGCCTGAATCCCCCTGGATTACATTCCCACAGAAAGAATTGTGCCTAACCAGAAAAGAATACTCCAAGAGTTAACTGGATTGGGTTTTAGCTTAAGAGCCAGAAGGAATGTTACAAAATGTACAGGCCAGGGCTTTCACTAATGCTCATGAATGTAGTTTCCTACACTTTCAATGGCCTGTGGGCTCATGATGAAGATGATACCTCCTTAGCAGTGTAGAGGTTTGGTCTGGTCCTCTTATCTTACTGATCATGTTCAGTAAAGCAGCAGTGAAGGAACATGTTTAAAACCCGTTGGCTGTAACTAGAGGCATTTTTCATGCTCACAGTATTCTCATGACGTGGTGCCCTAAAGTACATTGTCTTTCATAGACAGTGTTGATGGGGAAGCAAAGCTTCCTCATTTCTTAATTGGTTTTCCTTCTCTGTATCCTTTCCACAGTCTGCTGTGGTCCTTGGGAGTCTGCCCAGACCCCAGCAGGACCAGGCTCCTATAGTACATAGATTAAACTTCAAGATGCTAGAGTCCCATGTGAGGACATAGGCTATCTCACACCCTGTTATGAGGGGATGAAGATGTAGCTTAAACTTTGGAGGAGGGACTGGGCTGAAGAAAATCCTGCTTAATTAAGGCAATACCTTGATGATGTTTTACAGTTAAGTCAAATAACTATTGCCAAGCCAGCCCAGCCCTGACTGCCTCTGTGCTCTGCCCCACAGTGTGTCTCTGCCCCTCTGTTGACATTATTTCCCTGAAGACCAGTGGAGGGAATGTGTTTGCCATCCATGAATCTTCCAATCTTTTATGAACACAATCTTATTTAGACTTTCTCTGTTGCTATCCTCGCTACTCTTTTGTAAGGTCGTCCACATGCTGTAGGTGATGGAGACCACTTGTAGCACTACAAATAGCTGAGTGTACCTCTGCTGAAGGGAGATGAGCCTCTTTTGTCTGACTAGCTTCATGGTTACAGCAAATTGAGACTGACTCACCTTGTGAGGGTGATGATTTTGATTAGATTCTGATTAATCCCTCTACATTCAGGGACAGCAGGACCACCCCTAGGACATGAGGAGTCTCCTGCCGCAGAGGTATGCAATCTGCCTTACTATCCTTAAAGGTGCCTTGTCCTGGTTCCCTTCAGGACAAATTCCAAGTCGTTATTTGGCTTTGGAATACAACTATGCACCAAAGGTGAGAGACTCTGTTATCCCTGGAGACAGGGGGGAGAACATGATGTCCTGGTGTGGGACAGGGAAAGTGAGTTTCTTTATCCCATAAACTGTCAGCCGTCCTGCCTCTGATGTGTGTATGCGTGTGCATGCTTTTATTTCTACATGAACACAAACTGCTCTAATTAAGAGGGAGGATTCTTGTATTTTTATATGCTAAGCCATTTTGATTAATTACTTTAATAAAGCGACAGACAGATGAACTCTGGAATTCACTGCCATCTGCTCCAGTACAATTCACTATCACTGATACGAAGGTATCGGCCTTTGGATAAACCCTAGTGCTTACAGTAACCACTCCATTGAATAAGTACTTGTGTCATGTGGATGTATTGATCCTTGTGAACATCTGTAACTATTCCTCTGTAAAAGCTATGGGTTTGATCCATGTGGCTCTGTATCAGCCTTTTTATTACCTACCAAGAACAGATGTATGTGCATATATGCAAGAACAAACCATATTGCTGTGTCTGGGGATGCGTGACCCTGGGGTAGATATTACAGATGTTTATTGTGCAGTGTACCCTTTGACGTAAAACCTCTCCCTGCCTGTCCAGGAAGAAAGCAGTCCTGTGGCTCAGGTTGAGATGGTTTGTTGTATTAGGAGGGTGACACAATAGGATGCTCTCTTTTTTTCCCTTCTCTCATGGAAATGTATATTTGTTCTTTCTTTGTGTAGCTTCTCAACCTGAAATAAAAATCACTCCAAATTGAATTCACATTTCCATCTTTCTTTGGAGAAGATCTGGAGTTTTCGCTGGGTCAACCTTCCCCAGGCAGCTGTTGGCTTGCTGGACCAGGCTTTTGTGCTCTGTCACCAAGCAAGCTCTTTGTAACTCCTTTGGAAATGCTCCTGAATGGGAACTATAACTTGGTGTTCGAGTTTAGTTTCCCCAAACTGTGCCCTTTGCCAGCATGCCCCCTTTGCCTACATGCTGGTGTCACTGGTTATCAGTATACCTTGTAATCCAGGGCAAGCCTAGCATTTCTCCAAGCCCTCTGCACATGTACTCAGCTCTCCAGGGACTTCGGGAGAGCCCAGATTAGTAGGTATTTGTATTGATGTGTGCCACAGTGGAGTAGCAGGGCTGACAGACCTGTTGTCTATTCTGCCAAGCAAATGGACTTTGTTCCCTGGAGGAGGATTGAGGAGTGGGAGAAATCATTGAGCAAATCCTTTGCAACAGGCAACTGGAGTGGTAAGGTCAGGGTAATTTTGCATTTGACACACACTCAGCAGTATGCTGGTTCTCAGATAGAGGGCCTGGGTTGGCTATCAGAGTGGGTTTGATACTTTTCCATTAAAAGCTTACAGATCTCCATAGGGTAAATTTTATTCTGAGATGCACAAAGCAGAACATCACAAGTCATGAAGAAAATCTATGCAAGCGTAGTGTGGTCAATTTCAAGCACAAAATTCTGGTCCCAGAACTAATAATAGTGCAATATTTGCAAGAACTGCAGGCACCAGAAGAAAGAAGCATAATTTGAAGACCTGCCCATATATGACTTACAAGCTGTGACTGGTGGTGTGCCTTGGTATGTACATTTTATGAAGCCATATGGGGTGGCTTCCAAAAAGCCTACCTCAACCCATGGTCATGTCTGTCTTCTTACTTCCTAACTGAAACCCCAGAGAGATACCTGGAGGACTCCTAGGCCAGCAGTTTTCAGACATGTCCTCTTGCACCTTAGCCTCTTTCAGTTTTGGATACAGAGATGGCTGTTGCCTGAACCAAGCAGGTAAATGGTGATTGTTGGAGCTGTAGCACCTTGCCATTTGAAACCCATGATGCTTTATGAGACCTGTGGAAAAATGTGGAATGATTGCTTGTCTTGAATGAGCATTGAGTCAAGACTTAGACTGAGTCCCAGCTGAGTCAAGCCAGACATTATTAGAGCTTGCTAAGCATCATTATAGATAAATAGGTAAAATTTCTTACGATATTTCAACAGAGATAAAAGTTGGAAGAAGTTCTAATTAAAGTTCAATGACTTTATTCAGTTTTCATAGAATCATAGAATACTTAGGGTTGGAAAGGACCTTAAGATCATCTAGTTCCAACCCCCGGTGGTGGTTTCCACCACCATCTACCAATCTAGCCATGCACTCCTCATTTCTGCCTTCTAGAATGTCTGGGCAGACAATATACATTTGTCTAGTTCACATGAAGAAAAGCGTTTCAAACTAAATATATAACAAAAGCCGCTGCTATTGCTGTAACTTAATATTTGCAGAGGAAATCTAATTACGGCCAAAGAGCAGATTAGTCCTTTCTGATTAGTCCTTTTTTTTCAATCTCCAGTTTGTCTGATTAAGATAGATATAACTACAGGGAAGTGCTTTGTGACTTAGTTAAAGGGAAGACAACGCCTCTTTGTTCTGCTGTGAAATGAATGGTTTGAGTCAAAGAGCTAGTGTGGTAGAGCTGTGCTAAGAGGTCATCTTTAAAACATGTGGATGAATGTTAGCTCATTGAAAATCAAACCTCTGCTACTTCTCCATTATGAGCATTCAAGTGAATGTACAAGTATGTTGCACCTCTCAGTGTCTTGTGAGCTGTGACATACATGAAAATAGCTTGACGAGCTTATGGCTAACTTGCTGTTCTTGCAACTGCTTGCATCTTGGGTGATAGAGTGCTATGGAATACACCTATGGTTTTAAACTGGGCAAGCAGGGTGCTAGCTGGAATTTATTTCCACATTTTGAAAGTTATCCTCATGACTGTAAGGGTTGGGTTTGCCAGGGACCAGCCAAATAACAAACTGGCTCTGAAACCTAGGACTGGAGATGCAAGGCAAAGCCACTCCTCAGCCTTGGGTAACAGGACTTCGCTGTCTCTGCAGGATAGTGATCAGCAATGCCATGTAAATGGCTGTAATCACTGTGTCACCAAAGCATGTACACAATCAGGCAGATCTGGATTCTCTTCATCGTATTGTGCTAGAGTATAACCAGATAGCAGTGCCTACAGCTACTACAGTTTGAGGAAGGCCTACCAGCATTCACAACTGAGTGGGTTCCAACCAACAGCAACCAAATCATTAAGATTAAGCTTCCCTGCTACTGCATCATTAATTAGCTCAAGTAATTTGACTCACCGAGCATCCTGAAGACAACAGGCTTTGGGCTGTTAGCAGTACCACTTTTGCTGAGGTAGAAAACCAGGGTGGCCAAACTCAACACGAGATCTTACAGAAGGGGAATACTGGTATTTATTTGCATCGTAAGCTGTTTTTACTGGCCTGCACTTGTTCTCTTATAGGTACAATTCAATCGATGCTCACAAGCAATGAAACATGGTTGTTCAAGCGGTCTGACCCTAATCACTTGCATGCAGCATACACAACAAGGGATGACAGCTGTCAAGTCTTCACGAAACCTCTCCATTTTGGGACAGTTCTTAAACAATCTGTAAGAATTGGCAGTTGCTCTGTAGTGATCCTTGGCTGCAGTCTCTGTTCCTGGTGGGCTGCCGGGAGAAGGAATGGGAGATGTGATACACAGGGTCTTTCACAAATGAGTTGTGTGCACCATGGTCTTATCCTTGTGCAGCCCTTCAGGGCTTGACAAAAAGAACATAGTCTCAATCTTTTTCGCTGGGAATGGTGTCATTAGTTACAGATACAAGTTGTTCTTAACCCCCTTGGCCCTGCTATTTCTTCTGATACTTACAGAAAAGGATTTTCGTTCGTACCAATCCCAATATTGCTTTTACAGCTCTCAGCACTGACAGTTGGCTCCTGCAGATCCCAACTCCAGTTTTGATGAACCTCTGGATTTTGCTCATGACAACATGCAAATGACAAAGGGCCAAGACATTCCAGTAATTAAAAGTGAAAAATAAGTCCCCCCCATCCTCTGCTGAAAGCACAGTAAAACCTCAGATTTAAAAAGCAAAAAGAATTCCAATTATCCACTTCCCATTATAATTCACATTGATGAAAAGCTGTCACCACCTCTTGACCATCTGGCTCCTATTGCTTTCACAGCAATGTGTCACCTTCATCCAACAAGAGGAAAGGCAAAGCACCTGGACCACACGGACTGCATCTCCTTCATCCCCTACCCCTGATCTGTGGCTGTGAGGTGGTATGAAGGGGCTGGATAGAGGCAAGGAGATGTCCTTCAACCTTCAAACACTGTGGCTGGGTCTCTTGCTGCTGGTAGTCCATCCAGGCTGTTTGTGGTGTGATGGGTACATCGTGTGGCCAGAAAGAAGTGCAATGTCTAATTGAGCTTTTTCTTGGGCTACACCCTTCTGCTCTGTCCAGTTGAGCAACCAAACGATAAAGCTCTGAAGTTGCCCAGCTGCTGGCACTGAGGTTCATTGCTCTGCACTTCAATGTTGGCACTAAAATAGACGCCGCTCTAGTTTTCCCTCTGTTCTTCATTAGTCCCACTTTACGTGTTTCATTTGTTCAGCTGCCTTGGGTGTGCTTCAGTCTTATTTTCGGGTGCTTCTCCAAAATCAGGAAGGAAAAGCAGCAGCTACCTTTTTTAGGGAATATTTAGCAACAGTGCAATGGCAGCTATGACGTTCCACCAGAGTGAGGGAAAGTCTGTAGGCTTTCAATGAGTCTTTTCATAACTTTATGAAGAAACTAAAGCAACATGGCTCAGTTTGAACCTGCTTATTTAGACACCACTACAGCGACTGTCCAGCTGAAGGACTGGATTCCTCAGGGGCCTACCATAGGTCCAGAACCATAATTAGTTAATTAGTGATACAAATGTTGGATCAGAGAAAATCTGCAGGTGCCACCTGAAGAAAAGGTCTTGGAACACAGAAAAGCACAGGGCTGAAATTCATAGCAACAAAAGAATTGGGAGAAGGTCTGGGAAACATGGAAATGAATCTAGATGTAACTGCACTAATACTGGTTGGAAACAGTAGGTTAAGGAGGAGAAGCAGGAAGTTAAGGGCAGTCAGAAGCATGAGGCAATGCCCTATGCTATGAATAAGGCAGATAGTATACCAGGGTGTGTAAATAGGAATGCATCCTGGACTACCATAACAGTTTTGCCTAATTATAGCCCAACCCATGCTGGAGTTTTGGAGCAGATTTAGGTGTTGAGCATTAAAGAAATGCGTCCCAGAGTGAGAATCAAGAGGAGAATGAGGGTAACAGTCCAAGATGTGGAAATCTTCACTTGTCAGGAAAAGAAAAGGGCTGTTTGTTAGCCTCAAGAAGAGCAGGACCTCTCCCTGCAACCACCTTTGAGAGAGGGGTTAAGCTGGCCTTGAGGAGCTGGAATGCATTGCTGTTGGGCTGCAACACAAGTGTTTTTATAAATCAGTGCCTGAGCAGCTTTAACACAGGAGAGAAATAATGTCAACACTTCAATGTAGCCAACAGAAGCAAAGGCAGCTTGCGGCAACCCCTTCCCATCTGGATGATAACACTGGAAGATAGGCAGGTGTACTAACAGGTTACACATAATATTAACTCTCTGGCTCTCTGAGGCACAGCATCAGAAATGGAACAATCTTCCAAATGCAGGCAAATCCTCTCCACAGATAATGCCAAAAGATGGCAAAGTGATTACAACCAGATTTTCTTTTCCCTGCAGTACTTTATCAATACTGGTAGCAATGCCCTGCGAACAAACAGGTCAGGTCCATGCCCTGCATTTGCTGACATCTCATCCATCCCAAACATTTGCATTGTGAGACTGAAATCCGATGCCAAAGATAGTGTAGATGCTATTCAAGAGCATATGGTACGTGTCCAGGCCTCGGGTTTCATCACGGAGTATTGACTGGCTTGTAGTGTGAGACCATTCAAGGTAGAAACAAATTACAAACTGATGTGCCAAATGTTCTGGATAACAGCATAACATTGGTAATGGGCCTATGAAAACTCTGGATACACACAGCTGGTGCTCCTGATGGAACTGGTTCTGTACAAAAACATGGATATTACCACCAAGAAGGTACAAGTTTTTGAAGACAATGGATTCTTCCTATCCCAGCTTCTCATATACTAGAAGTGCACCGCTTTCAAATGCGAACATTGTATGCAAGCTCTACTTCACATCATAGGTGTGGTGATTACATTCACAGATGCGGTGAAATCATTTGTCTTCGCTGGGGAAACTTCTTGCTAAAAACCACAGGTCTGAAACAATTTTGAGGTCTAAAATGAGCAAGAAAATACCCACGTTAGTCTTTGCCAGCCTTCAGTGATTTTGGGGGGGAGTTTGGCTGGGTCTGACCCCGTATCAAATCACCAGTGACCCCTCAGCAGAGTTCCTAACAAAGCAGGGCAGCTGTCAGCAGGAAAGAACCACTATGTTCCCTGAGTCTAACTACTCTCTCCTTTAGATCACCAGCCTATTCCCCTTTGTTTACTGACACCTTCCCAGTGTGAGCCCAAGGAGAAGGAACAGCTCTGTGTCGCCCCGGCTGTTCTCGCAGACATCCTGGCACTCGTTTGATCGGAGGCGGAACACGACGCAAACCTTTCCTGCCGGGGCTGAGACCGCAGCCGAGCACTATTCAGCTTCGAGAACAATGTCTGGAAGCTTGCGAGTAACTTAAACGAGCTCAGAACAGCCGAACCGGGGTATGAATCATGACCCATCCCTGTTTGCTTCAGCCCTTCGGCTCGCCTGAAGTCAGCGCGGCCTCTACCGGCAGGCAACCGGTCCCCTGGAGAATAAGCAATGAATGACATTATAAAGGATTTCTCCTTCACAGGGGCTTCGTCTGTGTGAATTCCATCAAAAAGCCGGCTCTCAGAAGCATGCACCAAGGCAGGGGATGGATGTGCAGCCCTCCGGAGGAGCTGCTGTAGCATTCATCAAAGGAACCCCAAATACAGAACGGTTAGGCAGGAGCAGAGATGATGCGGGCTTTTCCTCGGCTGTGTTCTGCTGAGAGCGCAGTGCCATGTTATACAGCGGCATTACAGCTCTGCTTTTTGAAGCGGCCCTGAAACTGATATTCCCACTGTTGTTTCTTTAAAAGAGAATAAAGAAGGTCCTTCCATATGGTAAATGGGACCGGTTCCATTGAGGTCAGTAGAGTAAACCTGTGTCACAGCAGCTGGGAATCTGGACTATAATACACAGGGTGGCAGACCAGAGCACGCTGCAGGGGTGAGCAGCGTGGCCAGTAGCAGTAGCCACAGGGACTTGGGACACCTACCTGAGAGGTCTCATTGGTCCTTCATGGCCTAAAGCTGGCAGCAATGTCGTTCACTAATTGCTTTATCACATAACCGACTTCTAAGAAATGTCAGCATTACCTAAGAACCAAGCTCCGTGAGCAAGTGATGCACACAAAAACCAGGATCAGCCTCTGGACACAAACAAGGGGAAAGGTTTGAATTTTCCATGGGATATGGGTGCTCCATCCCCCAAAGAGGGGTCAGGTACAGCCCCAGAGCAGCCTGTTTCAAACCTGTGGGGTGAGCATTTACCCAGAAAGCTGGGTAAACCTCCAGTCTAACGGAGGCAGTTATGTTCAACACCACTTTGTATTTAATGTGGCATCTTCTTAGAAACAGAGGTACTGCGGTCAACCATTAATTACTGCACATTCAAATTGTACCTGTAAAGTGCGCTCTGACATGCCAGGCACCATTAGCACCCGACGGCAGCCCCTGAACACGATCACAGCCCGGTCCTGAACCAGACCCCCTCTGCTGCCCTGCAGGAAGCTCTTGGTCCAAGCTGAGGGGACTTTGCCACATCCTTGTAGGATGCTAAACCCCATTGCTCACTGCACAGCCCGTGCCACACCCCTTGCGGCTGGTTCCCCACCAGGAGACGGGCAGCGGCTGCCAGCGCACGGCTCGGCCCGGGGAGGTCAACGCACAGGGTAAGGAGGCACCTTGCAGCTGACACAGCTCCTCAGGGCACTGCCGGGGCGCTGACCGCACCGACAGCCGCAGCCCCACAGCCCCACAGCCCCACAGCCCCACAGCCCCGGTGCCTCCCGCGCTCCGCCCCAGCTCTGCTGAGGGCCGGAACGGGACCCGCCGAGGGCCGCAACCCAGCCCCGGGTCAGCAGCGGCCGCTCCCAGGGCCCCAGCGCCACGCTGCGCTCCCATTGGCTGGGACGCTCAATGTGACGTAGAGCCCCGCGCTCCCATTGGCTAGGACGCCCAATGTGACGTAGAGCCCCTC
>JASSUY010012693.1:3414-15328 GCA_032466535.1 Forpus xanthops | reverse complement strand
ATGTTATACCTTAGTTACTAAACTGTTCTTATCTCAACCTGTGGGAGTTGCATTCTTTTGATTCTCCTCCCCACCCCTTTGGACTGAGGAAGAAAGAGAGAGGAGTGAGCAGAACTGTTTGAGGGGCCTCAAACCACGACACCAGCCTAAGCATTCTAAGACATAACTATAAACACTGGTGTTATCAGCACTGTTCCCAAGCTGAAAGTGGAAAACACAGCATTGCACCAATCGCTATGAAGGAGATAAATGACTGCCGCTGCTAAACCCAGGACAGAGTTCCACCCCTCGACAGCTTGATGGCATCAGGGTAAACTGCACTGGTATCTACTAGAGTCTTATATTTCTGTGGGACTGATGTACCAGGCCATCTTTTCTACACAGTCCAATAAATAAGATTGTCTCCTACCTCCGCCTGGCTGGAGTCAGGGTCCCTCTAATAGTCATCACAATGTTGGACACACAAGTCTTGTAGAAAGGGATTATTCTTCTTTATCACAGGAGCTGGAGTAAACTCAGCTCTTCCACTCCCTCTGGGAACCTGCTCGCCAGAGGCTGAAGCCACAGCTTTCATAGGATGGCCAGCCTTGACCTTTGTTCTCCTCTTCAGTTCACGCACCCATTTCTCCAGAGCTGAGGTAAATCTTCCATACCATTTCTTCATGTCTTCTCCATGATCCCGTAGGTAAAACCATAGGGTAGCCTGTGGTGTATACCTTCTATATATTCTTTCTTGAGCAGTAAGACGCCTTTTGTTAATAGCTGAGACATGTGTTGGTACATGTAAGTAGTTGAATAGATCAAATAGATCGTCTCTCAATTGTTTGTGATCCTGGGACAGCTTTTCCACAGCTGAAATGATGGAAGGGGTGAGATTGTCTTCAAATTCTAGGAGTTTATGAATCATTTTGATGAAAAAACATGAGCGGGCAGTGTGCACTTGCAGCCCAGAAAGCCAACCATATCCTGGGCTGCATCAAGAGGAGTGTGACCAGCAGGTAGAGGGAGGTGATCCTGCCCCTCTACTCTGTTCTCATCAGACCTCACTTGGAGTATTGTATGCAATTCTGGTGTCCTCAACATAAAAAGGACATGGAACTGTTGGAACAAATTCAGAGGAGGGCAATGAGGACGATCAGGGAACTGGAGCGCCTCCTGTATGAAGAGAGGCTGAGAAAGTTGGGGCTGTTGAGCTTGGGGAAGAGAAGGCTGCTTGGAGACCTCATAACAGCCTTCCAATATCTAAAGGAAGCCTATAGGGATGCTGGGGAGGGACTCTTCCTGAGGGACTGTAGTGAAAGGACAAGGGATAACGGATTCAAACTTTAGCAGGGGAAGTTTAGATTGGATCTGAGGAAGAAATTATTTCCTGTAAGGGTGGTGAGGCACTGGAATGTGTTGCCCAGGGAAGCTGTGAATGCTCCATCACTGTCCGTGTTCAAGGCTGGGTTGGACTTAGCCTTGGGTGGCATGGTTTAGTGGGAGGTGTTTGCCCCTGGCAGGAGGGTTGGAAATGGATGATCTTAAGATCCTTTCCAATCTTACCTATTCTTCGAATAAATGATTTGATCCACAGTTAACGGTACTATGTCACTCCAGGTTGCTGTTGCCAATGAATGGGCATATGATGAGGGTGCATGCCGTGTAAATTTCTGCCACATGGGTTGTGTACATTCGGCTTCATTTGTATCTGTGGGTACATCCCCAGCATTCAGCTTGATGTGAAGGTTGATCTCTACAATGTCTGATTCCCTCAGAGACTGGATGCCTTTCTCTTGCGTAGTCCACTTGGCCAAATGACTCATAACATCATCCTTATATGGAAACCTTTCTTTCACAGCTGCCAAGAGTGATTTCCAAAGGCTGAGGGACTTTCTTACAATTGCTTTGTAAATTCCCCCTTCCCTAGCAAGTGATCTCAGCTTCTTGGCTTCTCTACCTTCTAGTTCATGACCCTCAGTCCCATTGTCCCAGCATCAGAGCTACCAGGTGATAATGTGCTCCCCTGGTTGATGAATAAAATCTTTTTGATCATTCCATAGCTTGGCTGAGGTCCAGGGTCAAGAGATCACTCTGGAAACGTAGGTATGGACACTGTTTTTGATTAGGAAATGAAATCGTTTATTATCTGAAGGTCCAGGGTTGATATTGGCCCTACAAAGTACCCATGTGTATGAGCGGCTAATACAATTGGTTTGCTATCACCACCCATGTGGGTATCTTCACTTCTTCATTGGTTGTGTTGCTTCTCACTGTTGTCCCCTCACTGGATACTGGTTCCTCACTTATTTATTTCTTCTTATCTTGCCTACCTCTCCCTGTAATACTCCCAAAACTTTCCCAGCAACATTCCTCTGCTATCTCAAAGCTTTCTCAGCAGCAGGGCTAGCTCAGAAATCCTTTACAACAAGTTTTACACCCACAGATCACCTCTTCTTCCTCTTTTTCTGCTGATTCACATACTAATTACTCCTGGTCAGATGCTGTCCTGGGTGGTGAGTATATTTTTTCTTCATCTTGCTTAATCTTTCTTGCCTCTTTTTTGCTTTTCCTCCTGTGTACAGGGGCAACTGATGCAGGCATGAAATGGTCCTCTAGTGTAGTTGCTGTACTTGGAGTTGGATTAGCTGCCCTGTCTGTTGTGATTGAAGTTTGAGTAGCTACAGTACTTGTCACTGGGGCTGGTGTACATGCTGTGCTTGGAGCTAGAGTAGCTGCAATGTCTGCTGCTGTTGAAGTTTGAGTAGCTGCTGTATTGTCACTGGGGCTGGCATAGCTGCTGTGCTTGGAGATGGAGTAGGTACACTGCCTGTTTCTTTCCTATCAGATGCAGAGACGTTTTTTTCCTTTTGAAGGTGTTGGATACTGTTGAACAGGGCTCTGTAAGCATAGGCCAAGCCCCAGCATGTTGCCATGATTTGTCTATCTCTAGTATGACCAGAATGAAGACACACCTCATTTAAGTGTTTTACTAATTTTTCTGGATTTTGCACTTATTCAGTTGTAAAGTTCCAAAACACTGGAGGGGCCCATTGGTCTAGATACTTGCCCATACTATCCCACACTCCCCGCCACTCATGACTGTCCAGACTCGGGGAAAGCCTCTTGGTCTTCTTATATTGTCGTCTAACCCAAGACAAGGACCAAACCTGACTCTGCTTAGCTCTCGAGATCAGATGAAAAGATCATGGGTAAAACACACTCGCTATGCGTACCAACATGGATATCCCCATCACAATAAGCAAGCAGGTCTCAAGGGTACTTAAAGGCTATTTAAAACCTTCAGAACTCTCAAATGATGCTGTAAAATGTCTGGGGGAATGGAGGGGTGGGGGCTGGGAGCATAAGCAAATGTCTCCTTCACAGGTTGACCACCCAAGAAGGGGAAAAAAGATGTGCAATTGTTAAGCACTTCTATTATATAAATCCCAAAGTATAGATGTGGTGACCACACTGGGAATTGCAAGCCAGATCAGTTTCATGATCGCTGATTCTATTGTATTACAAGTCATTACCATAAATTACAATGAAACAAGAACCTTAGCCCAAATTCCCTAGATGATAAATGCTAAGACAGCAAATACCGGCTGTAAGTAAGGTATGATATGCTGAAACTGTGAGATCAAGAGCAACAACTTTGAGAGCCAATAAATCATCATTGTAACAAGTGAAAATTAAACCAAAACAATGACTGCTTATCACAAATGCGATTTGACATACTCTGGTCAGATCTGTCATTATTTCAACCCTTTGTGCCCCATGTTGGGAGCCAAGCAGAGCTGTCATAGTTTAAGCCCAGCTGTAACTCAGAACAATGCAGCTGCTATCTCTCACTCCCCTCCTTACTCTCCCCCGCTCCCAGAGGGATGGGGAGGAGAATCGAAAGAATATAACTCCCACAGGCTGAGATAAGAGCACTCTAGTAATTAAGGTGTAACACAAACCACTACTGCTACCACCAATAATAATAATGATAAGGGAAATAACAAGGGAAGAGGATATGACCGCTCACCACCTGCTGACCAATACCTAGTCTGACCAAGCAATGATCTAACCCTTCTGGGTAACTGCCTCATTTACAGACTGGGCATGATGCGCTGTGGTATGGAATACCACTTTGGTTAGGTTGGGTGAGGTGTCCTGTCTCTGCTTTCTCCCAGCTTCTCCTCCTCCCTGGCACATCATGAAACTCAGAAATTCCTTCATCAGAGAAAACATTACTGAGCAGCAACTAAAAACATCAGTGTTATCAGCACTGTTTCCAGTCTGAAAGTCAAAAACACAGCACTGCACCAGCTACTAAGAAACAGAAAAGTGGTTGCTGCTGCTGAACCCAGGACAGCCCCCCATGGGCATTCAGTCCCTGCCCCAATGACTCCACAGCAGAGCTGGTTTCCACATCCCCACAGCTCCCATCAGTTATGAGCCCCAACAAGCCAAGCCCAGCTCACCTGTGGGTCCATATTCTAGCCCAGCCTCAGCACCTACACATCCCTAGGGATGTCCCCAGTGCCAGGGGCTGGGACTGCCCCCACCTGCCAGGCCTTGCCTGCCCAGCCTGGGGACACCCTGGGGACTCCTGAACCCAGGGAGCTGCTGGCTCACACTTCTCTATAATAAGGAGTAGAATATACTCAAGAGAACAACTTGTAAGTGTCTAAGAAAGGATTCTTCTAAATCTTCAGCCATTTGCCTCAGGGAAAAATAAACTACTCCCAGCTGTTACTCAACTCATCCCCATAGACAGCTTTTCTGTTGTTTTTTTTTTTAGATAGGGGACACATTGCATGCTATTTTTTTCTCTCACAAGCTGAAGCTTTTTCTGTGTTTTTTTTCAGAGCAGAAATGGCATTTCTGTTAACATGTTTTCTGTAATGTTGTACGGACTTCTTGGAACAGCATTGCTTAGAATGTTTTCATTCATTTACATCAGATCTATGTAAATAGCAGTAAGGTGCATACATTAAGCAATAAAATTATGTTAGCGCTGCCTTTCCAGTTACAATGCTCTTGTACAGAAAGCCCTTGAAAAACAGCTTCCATTGTGATAACTCATATAAGTTTTGAAACTGACTGTCAAATGTACAGAAACCTATCAGTGTTTTAATGCTTGAATTTAAAATACCCAGGATTATTAAAAACAAGTAAATCATGGTTTAACATTTTATTAGTTCTACTTTTTTTCCAGGTCTTTGAGAACTCTTCAATTTGTTGCACTGAATAAATGTCCTTTGGAAGTGCCCCGATTATGTTGCCCTTGCAATTCTAGAAGTCATATTTTAAAAAGGTCAAAATGTTTATCTTTATAGCAGGAAAATCATAGCTACTTATTGGTCTTGAAGTTGTTTCCTGTTCTGTTCCTCTCATATTAATTTCAGTGCTTCATCTTGCTTATTCTCTTTTTCTCTGAAGCCTGAGGTATGTACTTTTGATGCATATAATTCCAGACAAATAAAAGTATTCTGAAAACATTGCTAAATTAATCTCTTTTCTTTACCTCTGTTTTTTTTGGAAAGGACACTGTTGGTTTCAAGTTACTGATGGAGGATTTTACCCTTTTGATGAGTACCTCACTGCTTTTCTGGAATTCTCTTTTTCTTCTTCTGTTTTTCACCAAAAAGTCAAAGCTTAGCCTTTTAAGCGATGATCACCTTTACAATGACCATAAAAGAATTACACATTTTGCTTTATAATTGTTTTAACTTGTTTTCTGTTTCATTCGCAAGTACTTTTGGTAGCTCAAGGGAGAAATTTTTATGGTCCCGAGCACAGCTGATACATGTTTCAGCCCAAATCACAGAGGTATGGACAAAGCAGTGACAACAGCTAAACTATAAAGCCTCTTAAAGTATTCAATGACACTGATGCTAACTACTTTAGCGAAAGACCTACTATTGGAAATCCTCGGTCCCACTTCAGATACTTGTTCCCCTTGCTAGTGGCAAATGTTGAACTGACTGATATCTGGTCTGGTTGAAAATGACATGGCTGAGATCTTTCTGGGAATACGAGGAGCAGAGATAATATATATTATTATGTATTATATATATATATGAAAATAAATGTTTCTGACACTGTGGAAGTATTGGGCAATTTTTGTGACTAAAGAGAGGTAGGCTCATGACAAAGTTGTCTTGCTGAAAACTTGCTATGTGGGCATAATAGGAAAAAAGTTGCCTTTAGCATAGAGGAAGCACTGGTTTTATTAATTAGATGAAATTTAGAAATTAAATTTCTATTAATGATACAGAAACACTAAAGACTACTAATGGATTAGTTTAGGTAACTAAAGAGAGGGTGTTTGTGTGATTTATCTCTTTTTACAAAATTAGTGAAGTAACTGTAATCCCAAGTGAATTTGAAAAATATCAGGTTATTTTACAGTTTTAGAATTGGTATAGTTATAAATAAATTGAGATATAGCTAATGTAATGGGACTCCTGAAATATAGTGAAAAATATACGTGAAGTCCTTAATCAGAATTTGTCATGAATAGGACCTTTTTAATCTAGCAATCATTTTGTTCTGTCAGGTCAGAACTTTATATATTCTAGTATAAATAAAAATATGATGCTACTTTCCTCGTAGCCTTGTTTTTTTTTTTTCTAGTGTTCAAGCAGACTGCTTCAGGCTTTTTTTTTTTTAAAAAAAAAAAAAAGCTCATAAATTTATACATTACTAGTAATTACTTTCCCAGTTATTAGGCCCAAACTTAGAAATACGTTTAGCTAAATTCCCAAGATGTGGTTGCATGAAGAAGCTTTAAAAGCTGTGATTATCAGAGCTTAATAGTCATAATGACCCTAACCAACCTCACCTGGGGTTTCCACCTAAGCCATCTGCCTTGGGTTCCAGGAGCCTCAGTTAAGCTGAGGCTTGATCATCTAATACCCTTGCCTATGCTATGGTTTAAATGCACCTCTCCTGGTTTTGGTTTTGTTTCCTGGGTGAACTTTGGATCTGCACTGTAGGTAGCTTGCATCCTGAATAGATTTCTCATATGTATGTTAATTTTGCTTCCAGTCCTGTCTTATGCTGCTCTTAACTGGATTCTTTGGATAGAACGTGTACGTGGTTATATCTCTTTGCCTTTTCTGGGACTGTTGTTGGACTTCATTGTCAGCACACTGAGCAGTCCACCGCAAGTGGTAAGGGCACTGCTCTGATGATCATTAAAACATTCCTCTGCTTCCAAGAGCATTTAAGCCACCAGCCTTTTAGATAAGGAGATTAAAACTTGGGCTTTCATACTTGCGTGCATACTCTTCAACCACTGGCTGCTCTACCAGACAGCAAGCTTTTTTTGTTTCAACTTGAAACTCCAGCATTCAGTGAAATAGGGCCATTTACTCTGCAAAATAACAGTAGCTAAAATGATTTCTCTCTCATCATACTTATTTATATTTAATCATTACTTTTCTAATTAAAAAGCTATTGATAACAAACGTTTGCCTACCCCTAATCACTTAAGTTACATATTTGAAAGTTGGAGAGAGTATTATGGACTTTTGAAACATTTGACACTTAACAAAAGTAGAAAAGACAGAAAGCACTGATCTCAGATTTCAACAGGCATTGGTAAGATAGTGTCTAGATATTAGCAGTCAGTAAATATACTGAGACTTTGCTAGCATTTCTCAGTACCCTAACCCTAACTCTAACCCAATTGTTACTTTAATCTGGCAAAATCTAAGAATAATTTTGCAAACATAAGAGTTTGTAAATTATTGTTCTGTTAAGGTCCTAAAGTTAATCTCTGGAATAGATATATCTTACAACAACTAAATGTAATTTTCTGTAAATCACTTATAATGTTGCTGTAAATGTTTGTTACTGATGAAACAGTAATAGACATTCTATCAATACAATAATATTCTCAAAAATCTGAAATTCTTTAAAACAACTGCATATTTTGAAATGTATTTTATGTAATCATTTTCATACATCTCTTTATAGTTTACATTTGTCATGGGTTCAGCAGTAGCAGCCATTTTTGTACTTCTTGGTAGCTCGTACAGCATTGTGTTTTTTTGATTTTGGGACTGGGAACAGCACTGATAACACCAGTGTTTTCAGTTACTACTTGGTAATGTTTTGTCTGACCAAGGACTTTCTGAGTCTCATGCTCTGCCAGGGAGGAGGGGAAGCTGGGAGGAAGCAGAGACAGAACATCTGACCCAAACTGACCAAAGAGGTATTCCATACCACAGCACGTCATGCCCAAATGGAGAGCAGAGACCTGGAAGGGTCGGGGGGTGCACTAGTGGGTAGGGCTGGGTATCGGGTTGTGAGCAGTTGTATTCACTTTCCTTGTATTTCTCTTGTATTATTACTGGTGGTAGCGGTAATGATTTGTGTTATACCTTAGTTACTAAACTGTTCTTATCTCAGCCTGTGGGAGTTACATTCTTTCAATTCTCTTGCTCATCCCTCTGGGAGCTGGGGGGAAGGGAAAGGGGGCAGTGAGAGAGTGACTGCGTGAGTTATAGGGGCTTAAACCACAAGGCATAAGATCAAAATAAAGCACAATCCAATGAGCTGACTGCACAGTTCACTTCCCATCCTTACTGGCTTTTGAAAACTGAAGGAAAATGTATGGGAAAGCTATAAGTCAAAGTCACTTGGTTTTATAGTTGTGTTGCAAAACATTTTAAGCAAGGTGTGACTGTTAGTCATCTGTCAAGTATTGCGTCTGTGTAAACATCTGTGCTTGAGAATTATAAAGCAGTTTGGTACAGGGATTAGCAACTAGGGTTTCTCCTGTTCTGTTTTTGAAATCCATGGGAATAGTTGCAGTAAGGAAAGGAAGGAGCAAATACTGTCTGTGGTGCAGAATTATTGCAACACTTTAGAAACCACAATGGTGTTCAGAATTCACATAGTAACAACATCACATGACTTAGCTCAGGTCCCAGCATCTTCTCTCACAAACTGTGTATGCCTCACCTCTTCAAGGCACTGGCTTTTATTCAAAACCAGGACTACTCACTGTCAGACATATGCTTGTACTTGTTCGAGTAGACTCCAACAGTGCTTAGAAAGCTAAGCAGAAACTGATTTACAACCAGTTCAATCATGAAGTTTTTTCTTCATTGCGACCTGAAATTTCGTTAATCTTCCTACATACTGAAATCAGAGCTTAAATCTAAAAGGTTTGGAGGAGAAGAAAAGAGAGTGATATGACTTCTAGGTTCCTTTCAGAGCAATGTCTCTGTAATCCTAGTCACTGAACTAGCGTAGTAGATGTGTAGATGCCTTCTGCCCTTGCCAGTTACTGCTAGGTACCAATTCTTTATGAGTCCAGGCATACCAGAAGAGAATGAAGATGACTGAAAATTGCCGATAACTGAATGAAGACAACCTCACAGTTTTTCATCTGCACATAGCGAGTTGACAGTCCAATTATCTGGAATGATCCACAAAGACCTTGGCTAGCATTTGGTTTTAACAGGAGATCTCTATGTAGATAAAGTCTCCCCTTGATAGTGTTTTGCATCTATCTTGAAATGGACGTGGCTTTTGTGTGTTTTCTTGTGAAATAATGGCACAAACCCCACATTTTCAATTTCAGGAAAGTTTCACTTGGGAGTCCTGACATTTTTAATTTCACAGGTTTCTCTGATTCCTTTTTTTTTCTTTTTTTTTTTTTTTTATTTCCTTCTTCAATAGTACATTTTTATAAATGTTTCAAACTAAAATTGTTGTTGAACCAGAAGCTCTACTTAGTGGCTGAAAATATATAAATGGTAAAGATTTGTTGTGGAATCATAGATCTGGTTGGGAATTGACCTCTGGAAGTACCTAGTCCAACCCTCTGCTCCAGCCAGACCATGCTTATCAGGTTGTTGAGTGCTTTGTATAGACCAGGCAAATTTGGAAAACTTGTAAGGATGGAGTCCTCCTGTGAACTGTCAGAATGTGGTCCCAGGGCTGCACCACTCTCATGAGGAGGAAGTTTCTCCCTATGTTCAATGGGAGCTCAAGCCTGTTGACTCAAATTTCCATTTTCTCTGTAACTCTCTCATTTAGGCAATGGATGACTGCAGCCTGACACCCTCCATCTCACCTTTTCTTCTCCAGACAGAACAGACACAGTTCACTCAGCCTGTCCTTGTACCTCAGGTGTTTCCACCTGTGGAACCCGTGTGTTTAGTGATCCTGCTCTGGACTTGCTCTAACGTTGGCTTCTCTTTTTTATGGGCAGTCCTTGCATCAGTTGCAGATACAACTGCAGCCTCCGCAGTCCTATGTAGAGGAAGTACTTACTTCCGTCTAGCAGCTGGCCACACTTTTGCTACACAGCCCAGGCTGCAGTAGGCCTTCATGGGCAGACGGTTGGATCATGTTCTGCACGTCCTGTCCACCACAGTTCCTTTTCTGGCCAGTCATGCCCCAGCTTGCACTGCTGCCTGTGTTTATTCCGCCTGTAGAGCAGAAGTTTTCTTTGCCTTGGTATTCCATCAGGCTGCTATCCATAACTTCTATGTCACATTCTTTTTTAGTCATCTTCACAAATCATGTGGCTTCTTAAAAAGCTGACCTGTCATGATATAGAGGAGGTGCTTTTTGTTCATTCATGGAATTCCGGTAGCCATAGACATCATATACTTTATGCTGATGTACTACCCAAACCTAGATATAGTTGTTTCTTAGGGAAGCAACACTGTCTTTTGTGAATACACAGCTTGTAGCAGTTTGTTTGCATATGTTTTCTTTTTGTTGCAGAAAGGGTATGTGTCCTTGCCTTTTCTGCATTTGGTAGATTGTTCTCTGGTTCTTGCTATACTCCTGAAATAAGCATGGACCTGCGATTCCATTAATTTATCTTTNNNAGACATCTCGTAGCCAAGCAGATGCATAGTGAACTGAAGGAACAGAGCAGTATATCTGTCCTCATAATATAGTATTTAAAGATGCTGCCCTTGTTTTAAAAAAAAAAGGAAGAAAGCCATTATGATTCAGAAGAGATCCCTTTTTTTCTGCTTACAAATTTATATTTAAAGCTTGATTTTAAGTGTGTAGAGGTGTAATTACAGTGTCTATAGTAGTTTCTGCTCAACAGAAAGAGTCACTTCATTAGAGGATTGTGGAATACACCTGAAAGATGCGAGCTTGACAGTGCTACAAGCACTTCTGGAGGGAATGCTACCCCTGCTAAGTAGAAAACGGCAGACTTTAGAGAACCTTGTTTTAACATGGTGTGTTTTGTTTTCCTGCTTTAGCTTTCTATGTCATTTTATACTGCTTTTCATTGCTGATGGAGACTGACTCCAGTTTTTAAAGCTTATATTTGTTCCTAGACACACTTGGAAGAGTCAGTGGTTTGGAGACAGAAGTTAGGGAGTGGGACATGAAGTAAACTGTAGAAACCCTCTACCTAGGCCTTATTTAACATCTTGAAGTGTAAAAGGTGTCCTTTGCTTTTGATTTGCTCTGGCTAAATTCTGTACTATTAAAATAGCCAGTATGACATGCTAAAGACAGCAGGCACTGAAGAGTCACTGCTGGGAAGAGATGAGGTCAGCTCTACCACTACTGTATATGACAGTATGGGTGCTGCCCCTCAGAGTGGCATTATGTTGGATGGGTTGCTGTTGCAGAAGCAGACAGGGCAGTTATTACTATGTGAGTCTTCCCTGTATAATCATGAGCCTTCCCTCAAAGAGACAATGCACTGTACAGGCAGGTCATCTGGGAACTGAATGCTTCTGTACGCTGTCATGGTTTAAGCCTGGTTGGTAACTCAAAACCACGCAGCCACTCGCTTGCTCGCTCACTCTCTTCCTACCTCTTGCTCCTGGTGGGATGGGGAGGAAATCAAAAGAATATAACTCCACGGGTTGAGATAAGAACAGTTTAGTAACTAAGGTATAACACAAACCACTACTGCTACCACCAATAATAATAATGATAA
>JASSUY010012692.1:0-16519 GCA_032466535.1 Forpus xanthops | reverse complement strand
TCCTCTGGACTTGTTCCAACAGTTCCATATCCTTTTTATGTTGAGGACACCAGAACTGCACACAATATTCCAAGTGATGTCTCACGAGAGCAGACTAGAGGGACAGGATCACCTCCCTCGACTTGCTGGTCACGCTCCTTTTGATGCAGTCCCGAAGCACAGACAGATGGAAGCATGCAGGAACTCATTTTTTTTCCAGCAGATTCTAAATTCTAAAATCAAAACCAAAAAGCATACAGACTCAGATCTGCTTCCCTTCTTCCCTTGGTTTTGTGTTGTCTTTGGGATCAAGGTGAAGATCTTGCAGGACTGGCTCTTTCTCACTTTTAATACCTGTCTGCTCTTCAGGATTTGGGAGACTTTTCTGCTCCTTTTTGGCTCAATTTCTTTATCTCAGATGGTCTTGAAATTAACAAATATCCTTGTGACACAAAAAAATGCCCCCATCTTCCATTTTATGCACAGTGTCTTTCCCAGAATATACAGTCCCTTTGGACTCTTCATTGTCAATTCCCTGCCACTGCTTTCTGCTATACCCGCCCTTGTCAGATAACCTTGAGCAGCCTCCAAAGGGATCAAAGTCCCTACCTGTTGATCAGCAGTTTAGTTCTCTTCCCTCCCTGTCCCTTATGTGTTTATCAGAATAAATGAGGTAGCTGCCTTCTCTGTGCATGGCTGTTGCAGTTGAACAGGCTATCTGCAGCACTTAATAGCCCCCGGGTTTTTATTAGCTCTACACAAAGGCATAAAAGTTTCTCTCATCACCTCCTGTGGATTCTGGGATGCTGTAAACTAAAGGGAGCCAAGGAAGGAAAAGATTGCCTGCTCAGATTGGATTTTGTAGCCTCTCAGACACGCAGAGAGAGTCCCCTGTAGCAAACAGATTTCACAAGCTGTATGTGGAGAGATTGCCCAAATTGTCACTTAAGTTAACATGAATTTTTATAGTCTTTCCCTAGGAACATATATTACTTTAACAAAATAAAAAGACTTTCTCCTTATCAAGCATTATTCTCTTACATTTACAGTTTGCCTGACATACAGGAGTAATATTCCATGGTTTGCTACAACTTATAAGTTTATGACCCTTCTGTGGCAGATCAGACTAAACATAATTCATTCACAGCTACTTAGTGTTCTGGGAAATAAACCCCTGAACTTAAATAACTATAGTGTGACCTCTGTAAAATATTATTTATGGGTTAAGAACTATTATTATGTACATATCAAGATGTGCCAAAGGTTATAAAACAAACACTAGTCAGCAAACTGCACTGTTTACTGGCTTAATCACTCATGGCTTGCTTTCTGGTTATAGTCCTACAAATATCTGTAAATGGAGAAAACTATTACTTGGCTGCCTTGGTAATAAGAATGAAGTTGATGCTATGGACCACTAAGGGTTCAGTAACAAATAATTCTCTGTCATAAATGGAATGCCGAAATATAGCTAAGCAGTGCAGTTGAAATATGTGGTGCTTTCCTTTTAAAAACATTGATTGTCACAAGGGTGCAGCCACTGTCAAAATAAGCAGGAAAATGACAGCCATTCATATGCTATTCATTTTGTAAGTCAGTCGATTGAATGCAGGGAGAAAGAACCAAGCACATATATCAGGCTTCCAAAAGGGAATTTCAGGTTCTGGTTTTGATACCTACCAACTCACAGGGGCTTAGGGAAGTGTGTAAGTGCACATTATTGCACTGCTTGTTCGTGTATAATCCACCTATATCAGAACACATCTGGTGCACAAGGCCCCTAAAATGTTTTACAGGCAGAGTTGTATAGACACATACATCAGTAATATTCATATTAGTCAAACCCATATAAGTTTATGTAAGAAATCTGTCATGGTTTATTCCCCCTCTCCCTCTCTCAGAAGAAAAGAAAAAGAGACAAAAAAGGTTTCACTGAAAAATAAAACACCAGCTCTATCTACAAGTTTTATAACGGTCACATTTAATGTTACAGGAGACTTCCTTATTTCCCCTTATCAGACAGGAAAGTTCCCCAGCAATGTCAATGGGGTTTTGATAATTTCTACCATAAGGACAGACATAAGTACCTGCATACAGGTTTTCCTGGCTCTCAAATCAAGTCCCCAAAATCCCTTCCATCCAACTTGCCTTTTAGATATCAGGGACAGATTCAGGCATGTAAGGTAGATGCTAAGTAGCTAATATAAGGAAGCAAATAGTTTTTCAGCCCTCTGAAGTAACCTTTTTCTTGTTATTAGTTGAGGGTTTTTTTCTTTTCTCCTTTTAGTACAAAAATACTGTGTAAGAGAGCTGGTACCAAAATAGCCAATAGCCCTGTGGTTAGGGCAATCCTAGAGATGTTGAAGACCCAAGTTCAAGTCCTTCTGCAAACCTGGGATTTCCACCTTGGTGCACTGCATCCCATCAGAGT
The DNA here is from genome assembly GCA_032466535.1 of Forpus xanthops. Classification (NCBI taxonomy): domain Eukaryota; kingdom Metazoa; phylum Chordata; class Aves; order Psittaciformes; family Psittacidae; genus Forpus; species Forpus xanthops. The sequence continues at coordinate 14,109 of JASSUY010012692.1, read as the reverse complement.
GCTTGTCTGCTGATCCATCTTTAATGCTCACCAAAATCTCACCATGGACTAAGCCAGCTTTCTTTCTGAGAGCTGTGTGGAAACCAGCACCTTTCCCATCAGAAGGCTTTGTTTCAGTGGAATGTTTCAATCCACTTTGCTCAACAATTCTCTTCTGCCCTACCAGTTATCAATTCTTCTACTGTGTTTGCTGCAAGACCTAAGGCTGTTACGTATATCTCAACATTTCCTTCATAATTTGATCCCATTTCATCAGTGACACCCCTGCAGCAACTCCAAATATTCACATGAACTGCCATTTTCATTGGTTTGAGCTGGTGGAAAATCACAGTTTAGTAGAAAGCAACCAGGTCTTGCACCAGTACGGAGCAGAATGGGGACAGGGTGCTCACTGTAGCCATAGAAGTGAGAGGGAGTCACATGAATTCCAGGGTGATATCCCTAATCTAAATGAATAATTGACTGATAGCACTGCAGTTATGTGAGCCCAAATGCTCATCAAGTCCTTTTGAGCTTCCCTTAGAATATAGCAAGCGCAGATTTAGTCACCAATCTCCAGGATTATGAGAGGTATTGGAACAGGCAGAGCTTGAAGTGCTCGGTGTATTTTCCATTAACATGAAAATGGGTGACATTTCCAAATATTTGGTTCTTTTTTCTAGGTCACAGTTTAGGCTGTTTACTCATGCTAAGTTTTCCTGTGACCTGCTTTACTTTAGTTGAAACTGGACTGTAGGGAGCCTGGCTTTCAGAACAGCTGTGCATCCATGTTTGTAACCAAACTGGAAAAACACAAACTACAGCAAAAACAGGGCACGCTGTGAGCATAAAGCATTTGAGGTAGTGTGAGCCAAGGAGGAGGATGCTAGTAGGGGACCAGGGTAACCGTGCCTTACTCCCAGCTTTGTCCATTGCAGAGTAATCTTGAGCCACCACTTTTCCCCTCCTTTATATGTTGTCCTTTTTCTCTTATGCTTTGTTTGTTTTGATGGCAAGTGTCGTGGTTTAAGCCCAGCTGGTGACTCAGTAACACGCAGCTGCTTGCTCACTTCTCCCTCTTTCTTCGCCCTGGCTCCGAAGGGATGGGGAGGAGAATTGAAAGGATGTAACTCCCACAGGTTGAGATAAGAACAGTTCAGTTCAGTAACTAAGGTATAACACAAACCACTGCTGCTACCACCAATAATAATAATGACAAGGGAAGAGGATACACCCAACTTACTGATACCCAGCCTGACTGAATAGTGACCTAACCCCTCCGGGTGACTGCCCCCAGCTGATGTAGCGGGCATGATGTGATGTGGTATAGAATACCTCTTTGGTCAGTTTGGGTCAGGTGTCCTGTCTCTGCTTCCTCCCAACTTCCCCTCCTCCGTGGTAGAGCATGAGATTCAGAAAGTCCTTGGTCAGAGTGAACATTACTGAGCAGCAACTAAAAACATTGGTGTTACCAGCACTGTTCCCAGGCCGAAATGACTACTACTGCTGAACTCAGGACAGCAAGTTATGGGAAACAAGCTGTGTGCTTCTTACTAGGTGTTCATCCAGTTCTCAGGTTTTTGGGGCAGTCCTATGCTTATTTGAGTCCCCCCAGGTACTGCTATAATGCAAATAATATTAGAGATCTCAACATTTTTGCTCTTATCCCTTTGATAAGATTAAACATGTATTTAAAATGTCATCTCCTGTAGGTCTCCTGTTTTTTTCTCATTTACTCCCCAGAGTAATTTTTGGCTTTGATTGCACAGCAGGCTTTAACATTCATGTTGTTGAAAAGGCTGGAGCTGTTAGTTGAAAGCATAGCCATATGCAGCACGGTGCAGCCCCAGCCTGCCCAGCGGGCTGCTCTAACTAAACAGAACCAAATTAAAGTGCATCATAAAATTATGGCATGCTTTTCTGTAAAGTTTGATTTTTACTTTCCTGGGTCTGACCTTCAGGTTCCATTAGAACAGCACTCACAGAGCTCCCTGCCCAGCACCGCTGCTGGCTGAGGGTACCCTCTAGTGGGACAGGGTCTGGCAGCAGTGAAACACAGCGAATGCTGCCTTGTCTTCCCAGGGGCTTCTTTAGGGCACATGAGACATTAGGGGAAATGAAATGTTTACTCTGGACCCTGCCCTCCCATGCTCTTCACTCTGTGCAAGGAGGATAGGGTGCAGTTGTGTTTAGAGATCATGTTGAAAAAGATCACAGAATAAAAGATTTGAAGGCACTTCAAGAATCATCTGGTCCAACCATTCTGGACAAAGCATGACCTACACTAGATGTCCCAGCCCCCTGTCCAGTGAATCTTTAGTGTTCTGTGTTGGGGAATCCACCAATTCCCTAAGAAGATTATTCCAGTGGCTGATTTTTCTCATTGTGAAAAATATTCCTCTCATGTCCAACTGGAATCTCCCCAGGAATAACTTGTGCCCATTACCCCATATCTTTTCTATGGGACATCTTGCAAAAGGGAGGTTGCATCTTCTTGGTAGCTACTCTTTAAATACTGAAACATGGTGAAAAGGTCTCCTCTGAGCCTTGTTTTCTCTACGCTGAAGAGACACAGCTCTCTCACCTTTTCCGCACATGGCTTCCCAGTCCTTGGATCTTCTTCATTGCCCTTTTCTGACCCTGTCCGGCCTGTCCACATCTTTTTTTCTATAGCAGGGACCAAAACTGAACAGAATATTCCAGTTGTGGTCTGACGAGTGCTGAGTAGAGACAGATAATGACAACTTTATCTCTGCTGATGTTGCCCTTGTTGATGTAATCTAGCATTCCATTGTCTTTCTTTGCCACAGCTGCACAGTGTTCACTTACATTGAGCTGCCTGTTTACCTGGATCCTCAGGTCCCTTTCCACAGAGCTGCTCCTAGGAAGGGAGATGTGTGCTGCCTTAATCCTTCCAAAATCTATGCTTTGTGATTCTGAGACCTGATGGGAATAGTGCAGTGCAGAGAGGGACACAACACTGTTAGTATTTCTTGTGTATAGTGCTGGTGGTGCCTCAAGGCTTGTTCTCCAAACTTACAGGATCATGCAGTCCGAGTGTGACACCTATGCAGTCAGTTCTCTTCCAACTGGCTGGCCCTGCTGGGAAAACTGCTGCTGCTGTCCATAGAAGGGGTAGGCCTTCCAGAAAAGAAGCCTCCCATCATGGGAAGCAAAGGAATTCTTCAGTGTACTAATTTTTGCAGTCTTTGCCTCTTCCTAGAGAACTAGTCCAGCTCTGAGCTCAGTTGCCAGACTTCTGTGTATCAGTGCCACATCACCGAGATAAACAAGCCTGGCTGATCTGTTCACCTGGGGATTTGGCATGTTGTTTGTATTCAGATCTCAGCAGTCTGCAGTCTAGTTTGACTCACTCACAAATGTTACTCTTCTGGAAGAGGCAGGTTTTTTAAGCTAGACAGGCAAAGCTGGTTTCTCAAAGGGTTATGATAAAGCTTAGAATATCTAAAGAGAGCACAACATGTATACAGAACGCATAGCAGAACAATGCGTGTATGTAGTTTGTTGCAAATGCCTAAGCTTCTTTCACATAGCACTGTATTTCTCTTGCCTTGCCTTATGGCTGGCAGTACTTCACTAGCCGCTGCAGTTTCAAAACAGAAGAGGCAGCTCCATCTAGAGGTCTTTGATAAAATAATAAAACCTGTTTTTCATACCTCTGCACTTCAATAGTTTCTGTCTGATGCAGTACTGTGTATGTGGTGTGCTTTCTCTTATGCAGCATAGCTATCCCTTCTAATTTATAAATGTTTTATAAGTTCTAAGATTTTGGAACAGGGCCTTGAAATTTCAGAGAAATCTTGAGACATTTCCCCCCTTTTCCCCTTATTACTCAGAGTGAGCTGCAGTTCAGCAAGAGTACCCATATGTACAGTGTTTGCTGTCTGTGTGCATAGTTTGGGGCAGATATGGGATGGACAGGGAGGTCCTAACCACTGTTTCTCTCTGTGTCTTCATAGCATCACAGAATTTGTCAGTGTGAAATGTGAGACAAGGCTGTGCTCAAATTGATGCTGATGTTTATGGCTAAGCCTACACTCTGGTTCAAAAGAAGGGGAGAGTATCACTGTGGTAACTGCCATGGAGTAGCGATAGGGACATGCAAGTAACTTCTACTCATTGATGTGCACCAACAGACATGTTATTTTAAGTAATTAGGTATCAAACAGTTTGGAACTGAGTACTTGGGATGGCATTTTGGTATCACAGGTTCTTATGATTTACTGAGATTTTAAAGATCTCAGTGAAAGTGCATACACAGCATGTTTTCTTCCTATCAATAATGATTAAAGCAGAAACACAGTGATATGTCTGATGCACAGCATATCCCAGAGTGCAGGCCTGCCACAGCACTGTAATTGTATGCTGGGGGATGTTTGGGGTTTGGTTCTGGACCAAAAGGAGAGTTCTTTGTAATGGAATGAAGAACAAAAAACAGTATTTCTTATGTAGAATGTACAGGTTAATAATGCCCAATACTTCCTTGTTTCTTTTTCTTCTACTCACCTACTCCAGGTAATTGTTCCCTTCTCCCTTTGAACATTCTTTATGATCATATTCTCTACAGTACACTCACACTTTTAACTTTATTCATTCTAAGCCTTACCTGCTGGCTTTTCAACTTCCACCTCCTCTATAGGTATTAAAGACAATAGCTCTTATGGTTACTAGAAAACGTACCGATAAATAGAGGTTACTAGTGAACTCCTGCATTTCAGTGGACAGAGTTCAGCACTTGAGACAAAGAAACGAATGAGTAGTTCTTGGCTGATGGGACTTTTTTCTTTATGTAAACAAAGAATTTTATGAGAGACATGGCAAGAACCTGAAAGATCAGGTTAAGTCTTGACTGAAAAAAAGAAATTTGAGGGCTTGCTGATATTTTGCCAGTGTTAAAGAAGCCAACTCAGAGATTGCTAGCTAATATAATGAGTCTGCAACACGTAGTCATAATAGTCCCATTACGTTAATACATTTCTTTTTCTCTTCACTTTAGCCTACTTACTGTTAAACAATATTTACTGTTGTTTTAGTGTAGGTCATGGTTCAATATTTTGAGAACTGAAAAAAAATGTACAATTAAACTACTATGGAAGAAACGTAACATCCCACTTCTTAAGGAATAATATTCATTTTAGATGAACATTTCTGGAGAACATTTGGCATACTAGTGCTTAAACAGATCTCTGGCAACCACTGTAGTAGTTTTTTTACCAATCCCTCCACTGTTTGCTGTTTCACCTATTTCAGTTTCAGGCTCTCCTATGAGGACCAGGCAGGTGGGCACAGTTCATGATGATTTCTCACAGAGATTATTTCTCACTCAGTGCAAGCAGACAGGAGTGTTACTTTGTCTTCTTACTACCAAAGCATGGCAGCCCTTGGAGCTGCCCACCAAACTTTGAATCTCCTCAGTAATGCAGTCCCCAGCTCTCTAGCCAGAAGAGTTCCTCTCCCGGGATGTCATGTTGGCTCCTGCACAAGGTGTAGTGCATCTGGCAGTCTGTCCAGAAGCACGCAAGCTTTATTTGGCTGTGGCAGGTACCTACTTCCAGAAACTATCTTTCTTTTGGGATCTCTTGGGCAACCTGTTCCAGTATCCCACCGCCCTCATTGGAGAACATTACTTCCTTCTATCTAGTCTAAATCTACTCTCTATTAGTGTAAAACCATTACCCCTCATCCTGTCACAACAGGCCCTGCTAAATAGCCTGTCTCCATCTTTCTTACAAGCCCCTTTGAAGAACTGAAAGGTCACCATAAAGTCTCCCTGGAGCCTTCTCTTCCCCAGGCCGAAAACCCCCAACTCTCACAGCCTTTCCTACAGAAGAGGTGTTCAGGCTTTTGATCATTTTCATGGCCTTCCTCTGGACCTGCTCCAACAGGTCTATGAAGACACAGAGACACTCCTGTACTGAGGACTCTACAGCTGGATGCAGTACTCCAGGCAGGATCTCACCAGAGTGGAGTAGAGGGGCAGAATCACCACCCTCAACCTGCTGGCCACACTTCTTCTGATGCAGCTCAGAGTACAGTTGGCTTTCTGGGCTGTAAGTGCGCATTGCTTGCTCATGTCCAGCTTTTCATTCACCAGTACCCCCACGTCCTTGTCCAATCTCTTCGTCCCCCAGCCTGTATTGATACTGGGCATTGTCCCAACCCAAGTGCAGCACCTTTTACTTGGCCTTGTTATACCTCATGAGGTTCACATGGGCCAATTTCTAGAGCTTGTCCAGGTCCCTCTGGATGGCATCCAGTCCCACAGGCATGTCAACCACACCACAATCATAATGTGCTCTTCACTTGCTGTGACAGGATCTCTTCCTTTGCTGAGGTGACACCCAGATCCTTGGATAAAAAAAAAGATCCAGTGGGAGCAAAAGGAAGGAATAACATGATGCATGAGGAACACAGGGATTTTGCTAAAAAGATCTATTTCTGTAAGAGGTAGTTAAGGGTGAAGGAGAGGGGACAAGAGAGGGGAAGTTGGGATAATGGCACAGTATCCCATGAAAAAGCAGAGAATGAGGTGCTCATACTTTTTGTGACAAAGGTCTAGATCACAGCTCTGGCACCTACTTTATGGAAAGCAAAGACTGTGAGGTCTATTCTGTGTTTGAACAGTTCCTGCTGTTCACATGAAATCCTGGGATTTATGATGTTCTGAACTGTACCAGAAGCTGAAAGAAGCAGAGATGCTCTTTTTATTCCACCCTGTTATAGTAAGGTAAGGAGAATACATACACGCCTGACAGTCTGGGATCATTCCTAGCAAGTCTCTGCTTCTTAATGGCATAATGTACACATCCTCAGGCTTCTTGAATACTTTCAAATTTCTTGTCTGACTGGTTTTGTTGCACAATATGTTAGCACGTGTCGCCTGGGAAAGATGGTAGGAAGGAAGTTTTTATCAGGAGCTGATAGGAGGGAAGTTGTATCAGAAGTGCTTTGTTTATATTCAGGGGCAGATAAGTTGACTCATATCTTTGAGTCCCCAGCACTGCAACACTACACATCCCCATGCACATGCCGTGTAATACAGAGACATGGGCATACAGAAGAGGCTTTAACCCCTGCTCCAGGGATAGTGTAAGCACTTTATAACCACCTGTGTTGGTGTAAAAGCTAGAAATGTCTTGAGCTTGTTCTTAGCAAAATCTCTCACCCTTTTCCTCTTAATTCTGTATTGGATTAAGTGGCTGCCACATCAGGTGAATGGGTTTGCAGATAGCACTGTGCTGATGTAACTTGGCCAAATTTGCTCTCCATGACCATCCTCTCACCACTTTGTATGTAATTAAAGCATGAAAGACCTTGTTTCACAAGACAAATGAGAAGAGGATTCTTCATGGGCACCTCCAACATAACACATTCAGATACTGTGCTGTAAATTACTTTGTTTGGAGAAGAGTGGCCTTTCTTCAGGTTGAACAGTTGATGTCCTCAACATAAAAAGGACGTGGAACTGTTGGAACAAATCAGAAGACTACCACAAGGATGATCAGGGGACTGGAGCACCTCCCATATCAAGACAGACTGAGAAAGTTGGGGCTGTTCAGCCTGGCTAAAGTGGAGAAGGCTGCGTGGAGATCTCATAGCAGCCTTCCAGTATCTGAAGGGGGGCTATAGAGATGCTGGAGAGGGACCCTCCATTAGGGATTGTAGTGATAGGACAAGGGGTAACGGGTTCAAACTGAAACAGGGGAAGTTTAGATTGGATATAAGGAGGAAGTTCTTTACTGTGAGGGTGGTGAGGCAGTGGAATTGGCTGTCCAGGGAAGTTGTGAGCGTTCCATCCCTGGTGGTTTTGAAGGCTAGGTTGGACAGACCCTTAGATGACATGGTTTAGTGGGTGGTGTCCCTGCCCATGGCAGGGAGGCTGGAACTTGATGATCTTAAGTTCCTTTCCAACTCTAACTATTCTATGATTCTGTGATTCTTCAGAGAGTTAAGCACCATGTGTGTCACTGCTATGCCGTGCCACTGTGCTGGTTGTGGCCTTTTCTTTCTGGTTGACCCAAGCCTTTAGTGAACATACAGGATCATTTATACCAGGTGCAGCCTTGTGCCTTTGTAGGAGGAAAGAACTTAAAAGTACCATTAAGAACTGCAATGCAGTAGAAGAAGTCTCAGAGCGCTCAAAAATGGTGTTATTTCAATCCCATTCAATTTAGCCATTTGCACAAAAAGTAAACCACAGTCACCTCGCATATCTCCACCTCTGAAGTACTGATAGCTGTCTTGCAACACCAGTCATCTCCAACACTGATTGGCAGGAGTCTGGAAGATCCTGTTTCCAAAGAGCACTAACAACACATTTCTGGGTGTCTCCTCCCTCATTTATGTATCATAGTGCAGCACGTTGAAGAAAATTACTCAGACTGCTTGAGGAAAGCCACTTTCATGAAAAGCTGCTGCCGGTGCTTCATGACAATTTGGCACTGGTATTGTTTTTCTGTTGCTTTGAACTGTATCAAGTGAAGCAAGCAGAGCAAGTAAGGTGTGCATCAGGGGGGTCTTCAGCATTCAGAATGAGGAAGGTCTTTCAGATCTTGTTAATACTTGGTAATATTCCTCATATACAACCATTTGCAAGATTGTGGCTCTAAGCTTATTTGTAAGCCACAAGGAAAGAAGAGACATGTACAATTATCTGGACTAAACATTTGTGCAAGAAGAAGGGATCACTGTTATCAGCCTCAATGAAGAGGAAGTAAAAAGTATCTTTAAACTTGCTGTTGCATTTCAGTGAATTAGAGAGCTATGGATGAAACAGAAGATTTTACAGCCTCTGAGATACACATTGACGTATCTTTTACTTAAATCCCATTATTATATATGTGAGTGGAAGCTGATGCCTCTGAGCTCTGTGATTTAAAGGAGAGGTTTGTTGAGCTAGGTGGGGCTGGTGGGAAGGGCTGGCATATGGAATCACTGTCTACAAGGATGGCTTGAACCCATTTCTGAGGGTGTCTGTCATGTTTGGGAATAAGTGAGGAGCTAAATTATAAATAATAGGGCAAGACTGCTGGGGAAGAAATAAACCCCAGTAAACTAAAACAATCAGTTTGTTCTCCTGTGTTTCCGGTACAAGTAATAAAATCTAATAACTGAGTTGCTGTTAACAGTTAATGACCACTGCATTTGTTAATGGACCCAGACAAATGAGAGCAGTTTAATACAACAAACAGGCCATTAGTTGTATTAATGGTTGGCTTGTAGGAGTTAGTGCTCTTATAAACTATATTCTGCAGTTTATAATACCAGTGCTTTATAAAATGACCTCGTGTTTTCAAAAAAAATAAAAAAATAATAAGGATCAGGTGAGTTCCAATTTAGCAGTGGAAAATAAGAATGCATGCTAACTAAGAAAAGCTGATAGGAGGCTAGTTTTCTAGCTTGCAGTGGAATAAATCAGGAGCAACAGCAGACATACACACCAGGGCTGATTCTTGTACAGTCTAAATCAGTGTTAGCTTTGCTTTTGACTTTGATGAGTTCTGGATTGCTCCTGTAATTATTATCATTAGAGAGCAATTTGATCTTCTTTTTCTGTTGTTTTTTTTTTTTTTTTTTCTTTTTTAACAGACCACAAATGATTCCACACACGGGATATTCGGTTTTTAGCAGCTGTCATTATTCAGAGGTTTAACAAGCACGCTTATAGAAAGAACTATAAAAGGGAAGTTGTATAAATAGACTAAAATTAATAGAGGAACCAAATAGTTAGTTCCTGCTTCACTAGCTTCTACAGCTCTTTTAATTTCTGTATTTTTAAAGTGTATTTAGCTGAAGTTCTATTTACAAGAAATGTCAGTAGCATTTTTGCAATGGTAGTTGTGAAAGCCAAAGTTTTTCCATGGCTTTACAGACTCATTTCTGAATGTAACTAGTGTTCGGTAGAAATTTAGAGTGGAGCAATTTAAGCATTTGCCCTTAACTTGCCAAATGGGGACGATACTAAATTATTACAGAATTATAGGTTATTGGTGAAGGGCATAATGTACACTTTGGTAGGAAAAAGAAGTGGAGGTATTTAAATGTGTATGAATGGGTTCTAAATTGTGTATAGTTGTAACATGAGATGAGGCCAGGCTTAAATCATAAACTTAAAACAGGGCTTAGCCAAGCTCTTTGGCTTTGTTTGTGGAGCCAAATTGCAAGGTTTCCAGATAGACTCCCAAAAACATAAAAGACCTTGAATAAACTTATCCTTAAGGTTACTGTGATCTGGAGGAAGAATGCAAGAGTAAACTCAGAGAGCTGTTCCCACCTTCGGCCATTCAACCACATGCAGGGAATGGTGTCTAAGCCAATCTAAAGAAGTGTCACTCCTGAGTTTTCTTACTTAGATATGGAAATTACAATCCAGTACCCATTTACTCTGGGTACTTCCTAGATTCATCATACCTCAGCCATGCTGTTGCAAAGAGTGGCAAGTAACTGAAGCTTCAGAGTAAGATATAAGATACTTTGGCAGGAAAGGATAAGAAATACAAGAGGCACAGAGTGGTCCTTCCTCTGCTAAACCTCTCAGCTGGCAATTTGTATTTTAAGAGGTTCCTGGGCCAGGATTTATCTCATTGTTGGTAGTCAGTAGGAAGTCTATCCTCCATAAATACCGAGCCTTTTATATTTCTGGCCTCCATTTTTGGCAATGAATTCTATATTATAATCATGCATTCTGTGAAAAAATGTATGTTTCTGCATGTTTTAAACCTGCTACTGCAAATTTCACAGAGTGCCCTTTACGTTTTGTCTGGGAAAGAATGAAATATTCTCTCCAATTCATCCAGCTCATATGGTTTATGATTGTACAGATCTCAACCACATTTTCCTCTTCAGTCATTCTTTCCCAGACCCTGAATTCTTAAGCTAGGCAGTCTCTCTCCCTTCACAATTATGTTTCATGGCTTTGATCACCTTTGCAATCTTTTCAGTTCTAGTTCAGCCTTTCCTAGTTCTACTCTGCATTTTTTGAGATGGAGGGAGAAGCAGTCTTGCACGCAATGTAAAGGGTACGGGTGTATCATTTATACAGCACCTGAGTGACGATTTTGGCTTTCTTCTTAGTTGTGTTTCTTGTAATTACTAATATTATATTTGTCCTTTTGATGGCTGCTGAGCATTAGATTTTTTTCCAGTGGTTCTCCACCACTACCCTAAAATCTTCTAGAGTGGTAGAAGGTTAGTAAGATCACCTATTACCTCTTTGTTTATTCTGTAATTTACCCATAATTCAGATTGTATTTCCTCATGTGGTTTATCCTGTATTTGTTGCCTTGCATGCGATCCATTGTGCTGCTGCTCAGGCACAACAGATCCATTTATACTTCTCAATCAGTTTTTTTTAACAGCTATGTGTCAGTGGCAAAGTGCTCAGGAAACCATGCAGCTTGGCAGGAAGCACTGGGAAGAGCTCAGCCTCCCTGAACACTTGAGGGCACAAAATGCATCAACTTGCCATGTCTGGAGCCTGGTCTCCAAGCTCCTGCTGGAGAAGGAGGAGGGAGAAGAGAGAAAAGAGAGAAGCCATGCTCCTGTAGACCGGCGCGGCATTCAGAGCAGTGCAAAGAGGTTCAGAGCAGCCATCACCAGATGGTGCTGCTGCGTTCAGCCTTGCAAGGTCATTGTGCGCAGGGACGTCTTGATTCTTGGAACAAAATACTGTACTGGGGATGTTTTTCCACTGCTTGGGTGTCTGGAGAGTAGGCAGGGGATGTTCTGACTTCATGTCACTATTCAGTTCTCTTTGAGAACAGGACATTTGAGCTTTGGCTGGGAGTTCTGAATAGGGGTGTGTTCAGATGCTGTTTGAGATGATCTGTTCCAGACTGGTTTGAGTGGATAAACAAAATTAATTAGATTCACATCATGTGAGTCCACAGGATTGAATTTTTCCTCCAATGGAAAACAAGCTAGCAGTAGGTACTGTTGCTTGTCAGGGATATTTGTAACTATTGCTCACCTGCTTTTCCATATGTTTGAAAATATTTGCTGTTTTTTTTAAAGGCCCAGGTACTGGAATCATGTTATCAATGAGACTCCAATGAATCACTGAACAGAAAAAACTCTCCGAGTCCCCTTTCCTATTGCTATTACATATGAAACTCCAGTGTAGCGAAGTACTTCACCTTGCATGATTAAGCAGAGGAAATGGCACCACTTGAACCTTTAATTAGCAGATTTTAGTCTATTTCTTGTTTGTGCCAGTAAATATTTGAGCCAGTCATTACTTCTAACAAGTTGATTGGGAAACTTTTCATCTCTGCTTCCTCAGAAAACTGAGGAAGAGATAAAAGGAAAATTTTGACACTATGAGAGCAGTCTGTGAATGCAACTCATGTTTATCTATTAACTATAGTCTCCAATCTCCAAGAGCTTTTGTGAACCTAAGTCGATATTAAAACTTCTATAAAGGGTTTATCTACACAGTTGCAGGAGCATACTGAGGTTTTAAGTTCCATGAGGCAAACAGATCCAGCACAGGAATCTCAGAGGCAAAGCAGACATGTTGCACTGTTCTTCCCTGCTATTGCTCTGAGCTCTTTGGAGGTGTCTAAACAAAACCAAATCTATGTTTAATGATTTGGAGTTTAAAGAGTGAGCACTCCAGCCTGCATAAGTTCTTGAGCTTCATCCTGTGGAGACTCATGCTGGACTCCAAGGGACAGCTCCTGACTAGCAATGATAGAATAGAGGCAATGAAAGTGCAAAATGACAAGTAATGATGCTTTTAAGAAGGTGGGCTTTTTTTATTCTTTGCTGTCATGAAAGAAGAGCAGCAGTGAATCAAGAAATTGAAGTGACAGCAGACAGATAGCTGGTGAAATGTTTCTTTCTGACCACCTCACTCCTGTGGGATGGAGGAATCAAAAAGGTGTGAAGATTAAAACCAGGATATTTGTAAGGAAAAGAAACCACCCAGAATGACCAGCCCTAATGCTAAATGCATTTCAGAAGGAACATCAACCCAACAAAAAAAAATTCCTATATCTTTAAGTCTTTTCCAGGAACAGACTACTCTGTGTTTTCACAGCTATACCTTCTGCTAAAAGACCTGGAGCTGTTCACTCCTGGAGACAAGATCCCAGTCCCTGTGGTGCCTGGATTTCATGCAGCTTGGTAATTAAGGCTGTTCCTCCCCAGGGTGAACTGTCTTAACCAAACTCAAAAAATTCTTAAACTCTTCTTTTCTCAGGCTAACAATGAGAAACGGAGGACCTCAAAAGCCTTGCAGGGAGACCTGTCAAAAGTCTGATTTAAGGGTCTGCAAGTTTTTCTGGCAGAACTGTTGCTTCCATGTGATGAATGATCACGTTACTGAACCTGTTCCACCTGCTCTTTCCGGAGGAGGAAAGAGGAGCCCTGCTCTGAGGCTCGAAGGCTCTTCGGCTTGGTGCTCCCGTAAAATGTGGAGTGGCTAGAAGAGAAGGGTGTGGAGAGGAGGGTAAGGAGAAAAAGGGGTGGGAAATGAGAGGGAGCCTGCTAGGAAACGGGTAGAATGTGAGAGAGGAAGGGCTGGGGGGAAAGGCATAGGCTGAAAATGTACAAGAAAATAAAAACAGAAACACATGCCCTGTGTGCTCTCAACCAACTGTGGCACCATCCTGCTGTGGCGGAGGCATTCAAATGACATCTTATTCCACTGCGGGGATCGCAACCTAATCCAGACAACGTTGGCCAAAGAGCATCACCTGGAACACAGGATTTCATTGTTCCCCTACCCAATCCACGCAGGTTTGCCGTGAACTTTGGAAAGTAATTAAAAGTATTTAAATTCTGACTTTATTAAGTGCACTGAAAAGCTAAAACAAATCCACTCCAAAACAAGCCCTGCACACCGCCTGCCAAGAATGGTAATCACATACAATTAATCCCAACCGGTAGGGTTATAACAATAAACTTTTCAATAGCGAAATTAACATATCCTTATATTCTCTGTACACGTTCTCCTAGTTAAATGCGCCGCTCCAGCGTTAGGATGCGGTAAATCGCCTGCTATGGAAGAGCAGGTACGACGCAGCTGAGCGGCGGCCTCCACCTCTCGGCAGGGCACGGGGCACACCTTGGCTCAGGGCGGGGGCGCTGCCGGGCCAGCCCGGGCCG
>JASSUY010012689.1:0-13499 GCA_032466535.1 Forpus xanthops | reverse complement strand
AGGAACTTCTTCCTTATATCCAATCTAAACTTCCCCTGTTTAAGTTTGAACCCATTACCCCTTGTCCTATCACTACAATCTTCTGCCACAGGAGGAATTTAAACAAGGAGAACTTTGTACAATGTCATTACTCACTCTTAGAACAGGTCATGAACTCGTTCTCTGGCCTGCTGTAAAGACTTTGATAATGAGGTGTTTTCATTACTCACTTCAGCAGATAGCACTTCTGAGTTTCTGTAGCTAGTCTGAGCTTCAGGAGAAGCCATTCTTTAGTTTTGGATGAGGTAACACCTTATTGAGGTAAATTGTACCTTTAACTCCAGTTTTATTTATTTTGGTAAGAATGGGCTGCATTTTAGTCATAGAATAACCAGGGCTGCAGTGACAGGACAAGGGGTAATGGGTTAAAACTTAAACAGGGGAGATTGAGGCTGGATACAAGGAAGAAGAAATTCTTTTCAGTAAGGGTGGAACAGTTTGCCCAAGAAAGTTGGGAATGCCCCATCCCTACTTTACAGCATGAAAGGAAAAGACTCTAATACTTGCTTTTCCCATTTCCTTTTCTCTTCTGAGGTTCCAGCATCCACTGTGGACTATCTGAAGAAAAACGGGATCGATGTGTTGGTGTTGCAAACAGAGAAGGCTGTGGAGCAGTACAATGCCCTGGCTGCACATGGTGTCAAAGTAGGGGGGGTCTTCCATTCAACCTGCTGACTCCTGGCCACACAAATCATGGATCCATCACTGCATCAAATCACAGGCAACAGAGTGTGCAGTTGCATGCCAAGGTGTGCCCTGACAGTCTAAAATGCAAAGGCAGTTTATTAGATTGAAACAAATCAAGTGCTTACAAAAGGGGGTTGTTAATGAAATCACTAAATTATAGAACCATTTCCATACCTTCTTGAGACTGATCTAACCTGAACACTGTCATATTTTGGTTACTTAGCTTTTCACCTCTTTGCTAAATTAAAACGCTAGGTTTTGAATACTTTTATTAGGAAATGGCCCAAGATTACATTTTTGGCTATTGGAATGCAGCCATAGGATAGGTGATGGGTTCAATCAAGGTGGGTATGAAGGTAAAACTTCATATAACTGAGTTAAAGCACCAAACTAAACAAAAAGCAAACCCAGAACATACAACTTTGTCTCCTGCTGGACACTTCAGTCAAGACATTGATTAATTCATGACCATCGCATAATTTAACACTAAGATTTTACATTGAGCTTGAAAAAGGAATAAAAAATAAAGTTTACAGGGAATAAACATCAAATTTGAGCCTTAATCCTCCCAATGATAGGAAAATGCTTTGAATAGTTCAATATATATCTATTCAAAAGTCCTCATGTGCTTAAAATCACCAGGAAGATTTGTTACAAGAGTTTGCAAGCAACAGCAAATGTTGATCTGTAGGAAATCACCCTAAAGTGCTGCTAGCAAGTGAGGCTGGATGTGAGGATTCTGACTGGTCATGGTTAGCTGAGGATGTAAAGGTTGTGCCAACAAGCAGGTTATTCTGCTGGAAGTTGAAGAGCTTCTCTTCCTTGCTGTTGTTGGTGGGCTTCTATTAATAGACAAGTGCCCTCCTGTAGGTATTCTTTTCCCCACCAGGCTAATTCTTGAGCTGTGCATATGAAGTCTCTGTTAATGAAAGCACAAAGGTGACACTAATGGCCCGAGGCACTTGGAGCTCTCCCAGCAGTAGCAGAGAGGCTTAGACTGGTATGAGAATGCAAAGACCTTCCCAAGCCCCAAGAATAACCCTTCACAAAGTCATCTGTTTATTTGCTCTGGTAATCATTTCGACCCTTTTATCTACTCAAATACAAAGCAGAGGGAAAGTAAGGGAAAGCTTTTATCTTGCAAGCTCCCAATGACAGCAATATTCTGTGTGTGCAGCTGCATTTGAGGCATCTCACCTAAACCAGCCAGAGCTGCTCTTCCAGCTGCAGCTGCATTCTCTGACACAGCAGCTGGTGCAACAGTCATCATACATCAGAACGGCTGTGGTATGCCTCTGCATAACTTCCATGGGGTGAAATAGGTGAACCACCATCCCAGAAGGCTTGCAGGCATCCCAAGTGAATGGCATAGACTCACATCCTGCCAATCCACGCTGTGTGAAGACTTTTTGCATTAAATTCTGTTCTCTTCTAGCAGAGGTGGTTTGACTCTTGATTGTGGTGATATATTTGTATTATTTCATGAGTTTTTGGGCCTGAACTAGGGAGAGACTTCGTAAGTCTTGTATTGAGTGGACGTTTTTAAGTAGCACAGTATGCATGTTACACTGTTAGAGGTTGAGCAAACACCTGATCTTTCCCTTCCAGCTCTGGGCTGTCCAACACAAGAGGGATGTGGAGCTGCTGCATCCAGCCCAGAGGAGGCCATGGAGATGCTGTGAGGACTGGAGCAGCTCTGCTCTGGAGCCAGGCTGAGAGAGCTGGGCTGGGGCAGCCTGGAGAAGAGAAGGCTCCTGAAGGGGAGACCTTAGAGCAGCTCCAGTGCCTAAAGGGGTACAGGAAAGCTGGAGAGGGGCTTTGGACAAGGGATGGAGGGACAGGACAAGGGGATTGGCTTTAACCTGCCAGAGGGGAGACTGAGATGAGCTCTTAGGCAGAAGCTGTTCCCTGGGAGGGTGCTGAGGTGCTGGCCCAGGGTGCCCAGAGAAGCTGTGGCTGCCCCATCCCTGGCCGTGTTGAAGGCCAAGTTGGATCCAGGGGCTTGGAGCAAGCTGCTCTAGTGGGAGGTGTCCCTGTCCGTGGCAGGGGTTGGAACTCGACCTTAGAGCTCCCTTTCAACCCAAACCACTCTTGATTCTGTGATTAATGTGACACATTAACAATGAAGCCAAATTCAACAAAACTGCTCAGCCCATATCCTACACTGAGGAAGATGCTTTGTGCTCCTTACATCATGTGGAACTCCATGTGTTGTCCTCCTGGAAACCCGGCGAGGACCAGAGTCCATTCAGTGTTCAGGTGACTTTAGGAGCTGTGTCCTACTTGGCTTTGTGCTGCAGCCTCTTAGTTGTTCCTTTCATTTGGCAAATGGTAGGACTCAGAAGCTTCCACTTCCAGATCAGGGAGCTGCAGCATGCAAAGGAAGCAGGTTTCACTTTCTAAAGGCAAACTGCCAGATTTCACTACCATCAGGACAAGATTTTGGTGGCAAGATGATCTGCTGCAAGTCTTTCCCATATGGATCTTCTCTTCCTGCTCTCCTCACAGCTTCCTGAGGCAGCATCAGCTCCGCTTGGGCTGCTCCAGTCTCTGAAAGCCCAATTTCCTTCTTGGTACATGGTGGAAACAGCTGGGACTGATTCATCAAAAGATTCCAGCAGCCCTCACTTGGTATCTTCATTAAATCTCTGCTTTCAGCTACAGCCATAAATAACTGGGTACAGTTACAGGCTCATTGGCCACATGATGGGAATGCACTGTCACAGTGCTGTGTTTCTCATACACACACACACCCCACCACTTTGCCTCCCACCAGGAGCCCCATCTCCTGTCTGCAGTGGACTTGTGCAAAAGCAACAGTGGGGCTCGGCCGGGTGCCAGGAAGGTCCCAGCCCTTATCTTGGTGAGGCAGAACAAGCGAGCTGGCAGCCAGGAGCATGAGGCCATGAAAACACACACCCCAATCACACCAACACTGCTGGGTTTAGGGGACTTTAAATGAGCCACAGAGAAGCTGTGGTTGCCCCATCCTGGCAGTGTCAAAGCCAGGCTGGATGGGGCTTGGAGCAAGCTGCTCTAGTGGAAGGTGGCCCTGCAGGGAGTTGGAGCTGGAGGAGCTTTAAGGTCTCTTCCAACCCAAACCATTCCATGATTCCATGGTTACATATCTGCTCATCCACGCAGCAGGGAAATCAAAGGTAAATCTGAATCCTGGAAAGGGTACAGTCAAATGCTATTAAGGAAGTGTGTTTGTGCATACTTGACTGGACCCTGACACTGAATTTTAAGATCAGAGCTATAGAACCCTTTTCAGTTCAGCTGAGATGATGGCCAATATGATCTGCTTGAACAGATGAAACCCAAGAGGAAAGAGAGAACCTGGCATTTCTGCCATGATTCAAACTAGGGATCAGATTAAAACTTACAGGATGCTCTCAAGAGGAGAAGCCAACTCTAGAACACTCATGAGGAGATTGGAAATACTCCCAGCAGCCTTGCAGTTTCAAGTGGTTGTAGGCATTTTGATTTAGAGATGAAGAACTTTGCCATAGCTCTTCAGTGTTTGATTCTCAGTTGGTGGTAATACAGAAGGCGAGTGATCTTTGCCTACTATGATGATGAAAGGAGCTCAAGCACAGCACGAAGGGAGCAAACAGTAGAAATCAGTCCCAGTGCTCAGAAAGTGGGAGAAAGATGCCAAGATTTTGATACTGAAAATGACAGTGCAAAAGAAAAGCTCCAGACTGGAGCAGCTGTTGTGTCCTGGGAGCAAATCAGAAACCATAACTTACATACCATTAAGCACAGAGCAGCCAAATTACCTTGAGGAGAAGCAGAGGTTGTGCCAGCGAGCTGGGTAACAGCAGGACCTAGTGGGCTTATCTACAACACCATAGCTTCCCTGTGCTGTCCATCAGCATTGCTCTAACCTGACATGGAAGGGCAGCACTTGGAACAGAGGCTGCTCCTTCCACCCCTGCCAAAGCATCAGTTGTGGCCTGGAGCGTATGGACAGCACCTGAAATAGATGTTCTTATCGGGATGACAAACTGAAGTGCCAAATTGAGAGGGGAAGCAGAGTCTGGAATGAGCCAGCTCAGGTACAGGGAACAATCAGCCATTGGAATAACCACCCCAGGGAAGGGGTGATGCCCCAGCCTTGGACACCGATAAGACTGGGCTGCACAGGGTGCTGGGACATCATGTCTAGGTTGTGTTTTGCCAAGAAAGGTTGAAGCAGATGATCCCTGAGGTCCCTTTCAACCTGGAATTCTGTGATTTATGGATCTATGAAGTTGATAGGACACAACTTCCTATAGATGTACATCAACCCCTGTCTGCTGAGAACTGAGGATGCCAAGAAGTCAGCCAGTAATGACTCCACTGCAAGACATGGACGGTCCTAAAGGTAAGACACCAAAACCAGTCTGTGAGAGCAGCAGCACTAAGAACTGCTATTTAACTTGAGAATACTGAAGGATTTGAGTAGCTCAATGGTTCTGAGTCCCCGGACCACAATACTGCTAGAAGATTCAAAGAAAATCACAGTAACCCTTGCAATGATCTCCCATCTTCCTCAGACCTCGCACCATATCCACTCACGTAACAAGAGAGGAGCAGACAGACCTGGGTTTTCCAGTTCTATTGTAGGAAAGCCCATGAGGGGTCCTTACTTACACTCAGCTCTGTACAACTGGTGTTTCCTCACTGCTCTTTACTTGCTAAAGATACCCCTCTCCCCTTCTCTAACGACTGATTTATGAACACAGGTCACATTTGGCTGCTGCACTATAGGGTTTTACACATCAAGTGCTCCTAGGAAACCCCACCAAAGCATTCCTCCCCACAGGAGCTCCTCAGCTTGAAGCCCTGCACATGGGAGCAATGCACAGACCCACTTTCCAACGGGAATGCCAGAAGGATCATGTTGTTAGGAAGTTCTCATCCCTCCATGCTCCTGGCTCACCTATGGGGAACACTGACAAGCTGCCTGCCGGTTAGCTGAGAGCACATTCCAAGCTTGGTGGAATAGGGTTAGGAATTCTCCAACCCATGCTTTAAGCTCAGTGTTCCTAAAGCCACCCAAAGGCACAACAGGAGAGCTGGATTACAGAGGTATGTTTGACTCCATGTTATCTTACAGAGCAGGTAACGTACTGTGTGCTGCTGTAACTCAGCCTCCACGTCCTCCTAACTGAATACTGCTGCTTGCACCAACAGGTTCCTCCTCCTTCCACTCCACAGCAGAGCAAGCCGTGCCCTCACCAGGACTGCACTTTGCTACAGAGGAGGTCAAACAGCTCCAGATTTAACCTACGTCCATTGGCAGCTTCACTTTAAGGTGCAATTCCTACACCAGAACAACAGCGCTTGAGAGTATTTATTTGGTTTTACTAAGAACTTAGGTACCAATGCACAAATGCAAGGTTTAAACACTCAAAAAGAACCCGAACCAACCCAAAAGACCTCACCCCCTCTTTGCTTCAGAGCACTGTAAAAATACCACTGATTCCTGTGCCTAAGCATTTACATAGTAAATACACAGCAGAAAACCTAAAGGCCTGGAGAACCTGCCCATAAGGAAAACTGAAGGTAGGCCCCAATTAAATTACTACTGGAATGGTGATTGGGAATTGCCTTGAAACTGCTCTTCACTAGCTGAGTAACGCCTGTATTGGTCTGTCTGCTTCCTAATGCAGAACACCAGAGTTCTCCAGAAGCTTTATATCTGTGCTTGACTGAACCCAATATAAACCAGTTTGGGTGGGATTCGCTCTTAGAACACACCGTATTGCTTCTGTGTAAGCCAAAGAGCCCATAAAAATGTTTCTATGAGGAACAGACTTCACCGCCTGGCAGGTTTGGGCATTATGTACACCTTGACAGGCTTGCTGAAGGGGATGGTCCCCTCTATGCCATTTTCAGATGGTGGGAGAGCCTCCAAGCTCTCGTTCCAGGCAGATTTGGGCAGTTTAGCAGCTGCCTTGCTCCGGTTGGAATTGTAAGCCAGCAGCAGCCGCACTTCAATCTGACAGGGCTCTGCAGAGGAAAACAAAGAGAACAATCCAAAGATGATTCATGAGCCTCAACAAGGCCAAGGGCAAGGTCCTGCCCCTGGCTCAGGGCAATCCCAGCGCACACACAGGCTGAGGGAGACGAGATGGAGCAGCCCTGAGAAGCACTCGGGGGTGTTGGGTGAGGAGAAGCTCCCCATGACCCAGCTTCAGTGTGTGCTTGTGCCCAGAACCCCGCTGTGTGCTGGGCTGCACCCCCAGAGCGTGAGCAGCAGCTCAGGGAGGGGATCCTGACCCTCTGCTCCAGGAAGACCTCCAGAACTGCAGCAGTGCTCCAGCGGAGACACCACCAGCACCAAACAGAACATAGGGAATAACCTTGTCCCACACTTATCCCACAGTTCAGCCAACACCTCCCCAGGACTCCCCTTTTCTCCATATCATCAACTCTTATTTGTAGCTTTTAGTTACCTCCATCGCTTCTGCTATACCCCCAGCAGTTAACATGTGCTTTGGATTTGGGTGTTCTCCCTAAGCACACACTTAGCACCAGACTTCAACAAGTTCCATTGTCTTGAATGAAGGCAATTTGTCCATTCTGAATTGTGACCCTGTGTCCTGACACCTCCCTGCTCATGTCCCCCCCATTTCATACACCCAAGTGCCAACGTCAGTGTTAATGGTCAAAGGAATGGCATGGGGAGACACCAGCAGAGAATCATAGAATGGTTCGGGTTGGAAGGGACCTGAAAGCTCATCCAGTTCTAACCCCCTGCCATGGGCAGGGACACCTTCTACTAGAGCAGCTCTTTATAGACCTTCTGATCATCCCTTCGGACCATACTTAAAACACCCCTACAGTGAAACTGTGCCTTGATTTAGCTCTCCCTGCTACCTTTAAACCCAGGTACTTCCAGTCTTAGAAACAATACTGCTTTTTCCTCTCCAACCCAAGCTAGCAGGATGAATGAGTACACCAGGGAGGTGCTATAGAAAAAGGAGCCTGTGAAAGAGCACAGCACTAAAGAAAACTCTCTTGGTTAAAACCCCATCACCAAACCCTATTTATAACAGCTCAAAAACCAAACTGCTCAAATAAACTCCACATTTGAGTAAACGTGAAGGGATTCAAAAGGAAACAGGACAAAGGGAACTGTGAACAAATCCTCTGCCTTTGTTGTTTGAAGTCCACAAGCCAATTACTGAAGCACTTCCATGGGGACGTGTGGATGCCAATACAGACTGAGCGGGACTGCTGGAGTATTTCATCCAGGCTAAAGGGTGGGTATTTTTAGGGCATTATTAAAAGGGTAAAAGTTGCATCAGTGCTGAAACTACGCTGTTGGGTACCCACAGTTCCAAAGGTTCCTGCCATGCTCCACTACCCATCAGAACTAAGCCAGTGAATCACAGTGAGTCAGCTTCAAGTGACTCCCTGCTTTTAAGCGAGGCTGTAGACCCGACTACTACAACTGATCTTGCTTTGCATGGAGATGGGTGATGTCCTGTCCTGGTTTCAGCTGGGATGGAGTGAGTTTTCTTCCTCATACGTGTGCTGCCCTGTAAAGGTCCCCAGCTTGTGGCAAGCATCTTGTGTGAATCACGAGAGCAGCCCCTCCAGTCACCTATGGAGCAGCAATGGCTGTCAACCAGGGCAGATACTGCTCAAAGGCTGCAAGAACAAAGTGTGAGCACCTAAGGGCAGCACCACCAACAGCTTTAAGCTCCAGGACCCCAAAAATCCTTTGGTGAGGCACTGGCACAGGCTGCCCAAGGATGCTGTGAATGCTCCATCCTTCACAGTGCTCAAGGTGAGGCTGAACAGGGCTTGGAGCAAGCTGCTCTAGTGGAGAGTGTCCCTGCCCATGGCAGGGGGTTGGAACTGGATGAGCTGGAAAGTCCCAACACAAACCATTCTATGGGTCCTACATCCCTAACACTGTGGCATGTCACATCTGTGTGCAGGAGAGTGGGATCAAGCAAGACATGCTGTTACCTTAGAGAAGCACAGCAACACAATCACATGAACTTCACCATTACCTGTCCAGGCTGTGTGCGAGAGGTAAACCTGAGTGATCAGTCTGTGCCTTCCCGGACCAGGATTTCGGAAGTCTGCTGGTTTAGGATGGATGAGCTGTGCTTGTCCATCTGGATACAGGACCTACGGAGGGAAAATAAAAAAGGAAACCAGTGACTGACAACTGGGCTGGGGATCTGCAGAGGGAGAGCTCTGTTGGTGGCTTCGGTTTGAGTTTGAAAGGTAAGAAAGTGAGCTTCAGCTTGGAGCCAAGAATCCAGCTGGCCACACAGTGGTCATCCAAACCCATAGCACAGGTGGTAAAAAGCCATCCACTGACAGCAGCTCTTCCTCTGCACTGCAAACAGAGGTTTTAGTTTCTCTGCTCTCAATGAATTCATGTGGTTTACTTGGCATCGCACCACCCTCACTCCCCAGCCGCGTGTGAAACCAGTGGTTCAGCAGCAGGAACAAAGGTAAGTTGGAAATACAGAGCCAAGAGCTTGCATAGAATCTCAGCCTGGTTTGGGGTGAAGGGACCTTAAAGTTCACCCACTTCTAATCCCCTGCCACAGGCAGGGAACCCTTCCATTAGAGCACCTTGCTCCAAGCCCCTGTGTCCAACCTGGCCTTGAACACTCCCATATCCCTGTATCATTCACTACTCCTTTTGCTCCTCCTCTTCACACTGCTCACACTGGAAGTTCAGCAGCATTTACACGTGCTCATGTCCATTCTGTGCTCTGTGCATGGGGAACCACAGCGTGGAGCACAGAGCATCAAGGTGCTCAAAGCAAACTCTCAGGAGCTGCACACTCAACCGTACTCTACCCAGAGCGCTATGTACCACCTAGACCAGTTCCTCAGTGTGGGGTCAAACCCCAGAAATGCAACATTCTTACTATATTAGTAAATGCAAAGTACTGACATCAAAGTCCTCCTAAGGCACAGTCATCTTTGGATCTACGTCAAGCAACTGCTTACTTGAACTTTAACAGTTCCTTGGGGATCCTGCACGTGTTCCAGAGTTGCATCAACATCCAGAGCCACCACCAGCCCCGAGGTAAACCTCAGAGGGTTGTCAGATTCACCAGTGGGCTCGATGATATTCGCAGTAGCTCTGTGGAGCTGTTGAGAGGAAAGGGGTTGACAGAAATAAGGAGGTGAAGGGAGAAGGGAAGAGAAGAGAATACAATCACTGCTGTTCTTCATGGAGAAGTTGTGAGTTGGACCGGGATGACCTTAAGGTTCTTTCCAACCCAAACCACTCTAGGTTTCTATGAACTTTGGATTCTTTTAGATACTGCCAGGAATGAGATCTATACATTTAGCAGTAGCCCTGGCGATGGTAGGTAAGAAGAAGAAAGCCACTGAGATAGACTGACCAAGAACCTGAACTCTAAAAGCTTCACAGTATATTAGGAAGCAGTCAGCTGCAAAGACAGTCCTCAAGGATAATGCATTTAATCCTCTGTGCTGCTCTGACCTGCTCTGGAAGAGGAAGGTGGAGGAAGGTACTTTGTCGCAGCGTTGTCTGAAGAATCTTGACCACTTCTGAAGGTTTGGATGTCACAAGTCTGGGCATTAAGTCCAGCAGTTTATCCACAAAACTGCCCTGCATGTGTGGGAGCTCAGAGATGAAACATCTGTGTTCAGAACAAATGAAGACCAAACACTTCCTTCAGCATTATTCATTAAACACATTGTTATTCAACATGACACAATGGTTATTTCCAGCCAAGCTACTTATAGAATCATGGAGTCAGCAGAGTGCTTTAAGGGCCCTTTCCACTCAAAGTTCATCCAGCTCCAACCCCTGCCATGGGCAGGGACACCTTCCACCAGAGCAGCTTGCTCCAAAGCCCTCTGTCCAACATGGCCTTGAACACTGCCAGGGATGGGGCAGCCACAGCTTCTCTGTGCCAGCACCTCAGCACCCTCATAGGGAACAGCTTCTGTCTTATCTCCAACCTGAACTTCCCCTGTTTCAGTTTGAACCCATCACCCCTTGTCCTGTCACTCCAGAATGTGATGAAGTCCCTGATGAAGAGTCCCTCCCCAGCATCCTTGTAACCCCCTTCACACACTCAAAGCTGCTCTGAGGTCTCCAGGCACCCTCCTCTTCTCCAGGCTGAAGAGCCCCAATGCAATGATCTAAGGTCCTTTCCAACCCAAACCATTCTGTTATCCAGATGGTGGAATTCATCACTGCCTGTGGGATTTCCCAAGAAACAGGGATGAATTTGGGTGATCCTGAGACCCGATGCAAGGAAGAGACACAAAGCATATAAGCAGTTCTGTTTCCCAGCTACTAAGTGAGCTGAGCATTAGGAAACAGGTAGATTTGGTGCCCTTCTTTCATCACTTAACCAGCTACAACTGCAAACAGGAATTTAGTCAGAACTAGAGCTGGAGTTCTGCTCAGGTAACTCTGCATACCTATATCTCCAGGTTATCTATCCAGTTCCCCTCCAAGTCAATGGAAAAACACTGGGCATCCCTATTTGGCCTATTTTAGCCATCTAGATTAGGAATACAATGAAAGAAGCACCTGTCCAGTGAGAGGAGAGCTGAGTGAGCACTTCAGAACTAGTGGCCATTCAACATCAATGTCTGGATGAGATGACTCCCACCCTGAGCATGGAGATGGTTCATTCACAGTGTAGAAACTGTGCTAAAGCAAAGGGATATTCCTTCCAAAGAAAGCTCTTTCATTGATTCCATTTTTAAAAGGGAGTTTCCTTCTCCCTTAATCACTATCTCATGATAGCAGGCCCTGAGGTACAACAGCAAAAGGGGAAGGGAGATGCAAAGAGATGAAAACCAAATGGGATACTCCCCAATGACTTTGTAATGCACAGTGAGGCAGCAATGAAGTTTCTCACCTCTGAAAGGAATCCACTTCTTGCAGGAACTTCTCACACATCCCAAATAGGGGCTCCACTCTGTAACGAGAACATTCCTTGCCTTACTTTTAACCAAAGCAAATGGGCTCTGGGGCACATTTTGGTGTGCTGGAATCCAGTTCAAGCTCCTAAAAACTTCCTATGGGGAGGCCAGAAGTGTTCCCCATAACAGAAGATAACAAGTTGCCATCTCCCTCCCCA
This sequence comes from Forpus xanthops, assembly GCA_032466535.1. NCBI lineage: Eukaryota > Metazoa > Chordata > Aves > Psittaciformes > Psittacidae > Forpus > Forpus xanthops. The sequence continues at coordinate 1,674 of JASSUY010012689.1, read as the reverse complement.
CATGCATATCCCCTGCCCACAAAGCTATCTGCATGAGACACTTAAGTATGCTCCTAAAGCCACTGTTAGAAAAGGATTAACTTTCTGCCTATAGAACAAAAGGTTAAAAAGCAAATGCATAACAGAGCTCTATGGCAACACAGTAAAGTGATGGCATCAAACTGGGAACTGAAGGAATTAAGACATTAACCCATTTGCTCTATTTCCCCCTAATTCTAACCCACCCAAACCCGTGTCGAACTTCATTGACCTCAGCAGCCAAAAGGAGCCACACAAAGCCTCCAAAACTCAACAAATGAAGCCAACATTAGTGCATTTTTTAATACATGACTTAAATACATCCCAAATAGTAACTTTACAACATTTTTAACCTATTTTTATGGTCAGAAGGAAGAGAACTCAACCCCCCAAACACAACTTCCTCATATATTTGTCATCTACTACAGTACTGGCCATTATGAGTATTTATAGTACTTATTTCAATAGTATTTCTATTGTAGATAAAGGCAAATAAAGGCTCTGAAGTCTTTTCCCTAATGGTTACTGGCACGTTGTGATGTTTTATGTGCCCAATTTATCCTTGCTGGGTTTTAACCAAAGCTTAAGAAACTGAGCTTAAAGTTAAGGCCATCAAGACCCTTTCCCCAGGCCATCCTTACCCTCTGGTGGTACGTGCAGTCACGATCAGCTGTAAGGCCTTTGCCTGCAGCCTCATGTGGTGAATGATGACCACTTGTCTGCTTTCCACCCCGCTGTACATGAACTCCATTTTGTATGTTTCTTCCAAGATCTGTCATAAAGGGCATCACGAGGGTAAGAAACCATCAGGCTCTGTCTGCACACAGCAAGTGTGTGATGACACTGAGCTGTGTGGTGTGGTCAACATGCTGGGGAAAGGACGGGATCCAGAGGGACATGGACAGCCTGGAGAAGTGGGACCAGGTGAACCTCATGGAGTTCAACCAGGCCAAGGGCAAGGTCCTGCCTCCGGCTTGGGCCAATCCCAGCACAGACACAGGCTGGAGGACACCGGACGGAGCAGCGTGAGGAGAAGGACTTCGGGCACTGGGTGAGGAGAAGCTCCCCATGACCTGGTTTCAGTCTGTGCTTGAGCTCAGAACCCCCCCATGTGCTGGGCTGCACCCCCAGAGCGTGAGCATCCCCAGACCCAGCTGCTTCCACCTCACCTGCTTTGCTGCAGCAGATGCCAATGCATTCTGCTTCAGGTACAGAGGAGCTGCCACGTTCCACAGCTTCTCCTGCAAGGCCTGCAGAGGAAACACCGAGAAATAATGGGAGACACCAAGCTCAGACTGAACACTCTAACATTGCGGTAGATGGGCTCGGGAGCAGGGAAGATGCTCTGTCGCTTTGCTGTACACCAACAGGCTGCTTAAAAAAGAGCCAAAGATGCATTTTGTGCTTTTAAATATAACACAAGGAACCAAGGCCTCCAAATTATATATTCTTGCTGCAAACAGGAACTGATTTTTTGCTTCATTTAGAATCATAAAATAGTGAGGCTTGGAAAGGACCTTCAGATCATCTAGTTCCAACACCCCTGCCAGGGGCAGGGACACCTCACACTAAACCATGGCACCCAAGGCTATGTCCAACCCGGCCTTCAACACCACCAGCGATGGAGCATTCACAACTTCCCTGGGCAACCCATTC
>JASSUY010012688.1:0-30799 GCA_032466535.1 Forpus xanthops | reverse complement strand
TCTCTTCTCCAGGCTGAACAGCCCCAACTCTCTCATCCTATCTTCACAGGGGAGGTGCTCCAGTCCCCTGATCATCCACGTGGCTCTCCTCTGCACTTGTCCAACAGTTCCATGTCCTTTTTGTGTTGAGGACACCAGAACAGGATCACTTCCCTCAACCTGGTGGTCATGCTCCTTTTGATGCAGCCTGTCACTGGCTGTACAAAAATGTGTGTCAGGCTGGAAGGTGAGTTTCAGCTTGCCTGTTTTTATAATACTATACTAGAAGTAAAACTGAAAAAACTCTTCCATCCTTTTTGATGTCAGAAGGGGAAAATACCTTGTCATGTGCTGTGGGCATGTCCAGCCTTGGGTTTGCTGCTTTAAAAGGAGGATCTGTTTTTGGAAAGAAATAAAATGTGCGGTGGGAGGTCTCACCCCATCACTGAGAGCATGTCTTTTTTCTCCAAGATGAAGCTGGGCAGAATCTCTTGCTTTGATGAGAATTATGACCCTGACTTTGCATCCTGGGCTCTGCCCTCTGGTTTTGCTCTTAACAGATTTCAGGTCAGGTCTTTGGACTCTTTGAACTCCTCTGTAAGTTGGGGACGATGATAGCTTACTCAGTGGTGATGTTTGAAGGAGAAATTGGTGATGGTGGAGCCTCAGTGGTGAAGTCATTGGGGGCCTGGTGACAGCACAGCTCCACATCTATCACTGTTTATGGGTGCAGGGTGGTGACCTGCTGATGGGGGAGTTGTCTGCAGCTGTGGTGGCCTAGCACAGTAGGAAGCTGGAAGCAAGCAGAGCAGAAACAATGGCTCAGATAAACACTTGCAGATGGTTTTGCTTCTGGCTCTGTGGTCTCTTGCTGGGCTTCCCAGAGAGCTTCTCAGGCAGGGGTGTGCAAGAAGCCTGAGACCTGAGTGTTTTCCAGAAGAGAACATGGCAGGGCTTCAGGTCAGGGGGGTAGGAGTTGACACAAGCTGCTCAGAGAAGGCAGATTCACTCATCTGACTCTCAAGGATGTCTCGAAAAGCATGGACTTCCTTGGCTGTAGACAAGGGAGCAGACTCTGCCTAAGCTTCCTTTTTCAGGGTGCTTTTTATTGCTACTGCATGGAATTAAATAGATGGGAATTAAGCGGATTCTTATGTGTGTTTCCCTGTTCACTGCAGATTCCTAAAGGACAATTTTAGTCTCTGTGGTGAATAAATAGCATTGACCCTCTGGGTCCTGCAACTGAAGGCCCTGTCTGAGTGCCAGAGGAATGGGTCTGCATGCCAGAAGAGGTAAAAGCACACGGTCTGGCACTGGAGATCGTTTGGAGGGGAGGAGGCAGGAAGGATGTAAGTGTGTATTTAGGCCGGCTCCAAGGAAAGCTGCAAAGAGGCATTGGCATTTCTCTACAGGAGTTAACATGTAGAGGTTTTTCTTAATTTTTTTAGTTAAAAACACCAGGTTCAGACTGAGTAGAAGTTGACTTTTCCTCACAGTTACTCAATTTCAGTCATCTATGTCATGTCGCTGGCTGTGCAGCTGCTGTGGCCTCCCACAGCTGTCAAACTTGAACTGTAGGTATAGGGAAACCATAGGAAGCACTCACTTCCACCCTTTCTCTTTTTTGTGAGGCAGCTTTTTTTACAGCCATTGTGAATGTGTCCAGAAGTAGCTGAGAACTTGGAAGGCCACTCTGCATTTCTTCCTCCTGTTGTAGGTCAGCTTCAGCTTCCCCTGCAGTAAGTGGATGTTACTGGTATTTACATATGGAGCCAAAGAAAGCCATGGAATTTATTGGAATGGAGGGAAAAGGAGGCCTTATATTTTTGTTGCAGAGCTTGGTGGGTATGAGCTTTGCCTGTTTTGCTGAGGCCGAGTGGAGAACCTGCCTGTGGAGGAGAACTTCAACACCAGAGGTTTCTGCTTGGGTCCCCATGCTGCTCAGTTTAATGAGGCATGCTGGCTTTGGCAAGTTTCCTGCTGGCTGCCACTCCACACCACTGTCTCTCATTAGGTAGGATGTTTTTAGGCACTGGGTTGAATTTACTTCCATTCTGTACAGACCTGGTGCTGGTTTGCTTTTACACACTCCAATTTACAGAGCTAGCACCAAGCTACTAAATTATTAAGCTGGGTTTTTAATAGAAACCCCTGTGTAGGCTTAAATTGTTTCTACTCTATTTGGAGTTTCCTGCTCTGCTGGTTTTTATTTTGTCTCGTGCATGAAAGCATGGAGGGAGGAATTCACAGGAAAGCACAGAGGCAAAGAGGAAGAAATCTGCCTGAGAACACTAGAAAGTACAGACAAAATAAGAGGTTAATTGGTGCTGTATCCAGCTTTGATGGAGGTGATAGGCGGGAAAAAATGCCTTCTAAATCCCCATGACAGTTGAGCGGAAACTTGTGTGTTTGTCTTCAATGCTGTTTGTAACTTAGGTTTCTCAATAAAATATTTTCTTGCCTATTTTCGTCTTGAACTCTTCCCCAGGGCTTGAAAGGGAGCAAACACAGCTCCCCCAGCTTTGGTCACAGTGCTAAACCCTGCTGCTGCCAGAGGGATGGCAGTGCTCTGTTTGGTGGGGCTTCCCTGCTCAGTGGGGGATGCCCCTTCCAGCTTTGCATCATCTCCACTCAGTCCTCCCTTTGCTACAGCCTCTCCTCTGCAGCCCTGCACCACTTCACACGGGGTCAGGATTACACTTGCTGATCAAGTATGAAGTCAGTCAGATCTGGTCAGCACAGCTTGGTTTTTAGCACTACACTGATAAAGGGGTGTTGTCTCTGATGACACGTACAGTTGCTGTCCTCTACTAAATGGTTTGACTCTGCCAGTGAGGGATGTTATTTGACCTGGGCTTCCTGGTAGACCAGGAGTTCTCAGCACAGATTCCCTGAGGCTGCTTTGTCACAAGCCGTGACCTCCTTCCTTTGGAGGTGACTGGATGGCAGAGGTTCAGAGAAACAGTGCTAAGAGGCAACTGGTCACTGTGTCCCCACTCCAGCCCCTTATCCTGGCAGCCACTATGGGCAAGCACCAACTCCCAGGTGAGGGGACTGATTTCCATGGGGACAGAGTATTTTTGTAGGATGCGTGCTCATTGTTCAATTTGAACGACCAGCATACTGAAGTAACTGCAGTTGTCGAGCACAGCTACAGTGAGCCAGAGCACCCAAGTTCACCAAGCACTCTTAATACATAGCATGTCTTATGTCTGTGTAAGACATAGCATGTTTTACAGTGTGTAAAACAGCTGAAACAGTCTGACCTGGCTCAGGTGCATATAGTGCTATCCAGCCTACGGTTTGCAGATCTGTGTGAAGAGAAAGTTGGGCTGTGAACTATAAAGGCTACCTTCGTCACTCAATAGCAGGAATAGCACTGCAGTTCCTGTCATTGTCACCATGCTCCAGCCATGTTTGGGTACTTACTGTGTTTAATTGCATGGCTGATTTACTTAATGTCTCTCCTGGGGTCACTCATAACACTTCTATTTTTAGGATTCGGGGAAATTAGGGATGCTAGTAATCCATTGTGGTTCTCTCTCAAGGCAGGAGTTTTCCAGGTGATAATGGTAATAACAGCTGTGGCTTAGTTGCAGAGCAGCCTTGCTAAGCTGATGAAATTAGGTCTGGCAAGTATGGTAGAGCTTAACACTTGCAAATGAACAGTCTCCACTGAAAATATACTGCGGGTGTAGGCAGAGGCTGTGAGCTCCCTGGGTTTGGATAACTTGGAGAATGTGCAGATGGTTTATTTGGGAAATCCCTGGCAGTGCCTGTTGGCTTTCAGCCCTGTGAATACTGAATTTTCTCAGTGTTTGGATCTAGAACTGAGGTGGTCATATATCCTCCCTAGTATACAGCTGTGAATTATCCCATTTCATGACAAACTCATTATGTACCTACAGAGGAACTCTTTTTGACCTGGCTGGTACCTTCAGTAGGATATTTAAGATGCTTCTCGGATGCTCTTACGAAAGGCACTTTTCAGAAGGGCCTGTGCTAACAGTTGGCCTAATATGCCTCGCTCTGCTTGTTGTTTTTAAACAGATGGACTGCTCCGTGGAAACCCTTTATGGCTTCATGCAGGAGCGCCAGAAGAAGTATGCCAAGTATGCAGAGCAGATCCAGAAGGTCAATGAAATGTCTGCCATCCTCCGCCGTATACAGATGGGCATCGACCAGACGATCCCGCTGATGGAGAGGCTGAACAGCATGCTGCCAGAGAGCGAGAGGCTGGAGCCCTTCAGCATGAAACCCGACCGGGAGCTGAAGTCTTAACTGATCCGTCAGGCTCCCATTGTCCTCCTTACCTTCCAGGCTCCAGTGTTCAGCACAGACGCACTTCAATGGGCTGGATGGCAGATGTTTGGGGCGCATAGCACTGCTGCCGAACTCTCTGCCAGGGCATTGGAGGAAGAACAGCACCAGCTGCCAGAACTGTGCAGCCAGGAATGCAGGAGCCCCCCGGCCCTGTCATCTGGAGAAGATGATTTACCATCCCTTCATCTCCCTCCTCTGGCCCTCCTGTCTCCTCCACTACCGTCGTCTGTGTGAGATGTTGGTTCCATTGCTGTGACGAGATGGGGTTTACAGAGAAGTTTGCTTTCACCTGATTTTTTTTTTACTAGAAATAATTCAAAGGGACACAGGGTGTGACAAGCACTCTGACAGGGATTTTGTGCCACTGGGGTTTAGACCATTAGATGGCTGGCAGGTATTTTTGATAACCCTGGCCTAGGAAATGTGCGTGTGTGTTATAGGTGAAAGTACAGGAGCTAGGGACTGGCTTATTAAAATCTGCCTATTATCATAATTAACATGGCTTGCATGGCAAGGGCTTGGCACGTCCTCCTCAAGGCTCCTGTTTTTATGGGCTTATTAATTTATGAGACTGTAAAGGAATAGCTGTTACAGATACTTATACCTGTTAATGTTAAGCAAGCCTCAGTTTTCCTCTCCCCTTTGCTCTAGTAATGTCCCTGTGGCCCAGCTGGTGGCATTTTGTGTTCCTCCCTTGCACAGTGGTTCTGACAGGCACTGGCACCAACCTGCTCCATTTTGCATCCAAAGTTGGACACGAGGTGTCTCTATTTTTTTGGGACGCTTGAGTTGTCTTGGTGCTGTCTTTTCTACCAGAGGGATGCAGTTGTTTACCTTCAAGTGTAGAGTTGGAAGGAGGAGACACAAGAAGGCCTTTTGGCCTTTGCTTTGGCTTAGCTGCTGTCACACTGAGAGCTTGCCTGGGTGTGGTGTTTAATGACTTGAAACCACCTTGCCCTTTGGGACTGCGCTTGGCAAACTGCTCCAAAGGCAACACGGTGTTTTTCCCTTCTCCCAGGATGAGAGCCCTGAAGGAAGGTAGGCAGCGTGTCCATGATGCCTGGATGCTGGGCTGGCCTGTAGGAGACAGGATGATTGCCAAGCTTGACACTGGTGTGCTGGCTGCAGGTGATTTGCAGCACCTCTCTGAGCTTTGGAGGGTAAAAATACTTGCTGTAAAATACTGCTGTAAAAATACTTGCAGCTCTAGAAACAGAATTTAACAGCCTGTGTCACCAGTGCGTGGCAGCGCTTGTCTGCAGCAGAAAAAGCATGTAACCAGAAGGGTGGAGCACCTCGTTGGCTGGGTCAAGGATAGATTTGTATGTGTTAACATTAGTTCCAGGATACTGTTGCTGGTGACAGGCAAAAGCATGCCCAAGAACCCCATGTATGATTGGGTGTATGCCAGCAGCACAGTTCCAGTGGTCAGGACAGCCCTATTTGGGAGTCAGTGACAGTCTATCTTCTAGTACAACACAAGACTAGGTGATTGCCAAAGGTGACTTGTTTCAATACCTCTTAGTACTTAAGAGTACTTAGCAACAAAAGATTGTCTGTAGGCATTTGGGAGTAAGAGTGTAGTAAATTTTGGATGGTATTAATTATTGCCTGGTGGCAGGAAGCAACAGGCTATTCTTTAGTTGCTTTCCCAAAGTCCATGTAGTCTGGAGTGGTTTTCTGGGATGCAGACTGCAGGCAACTGAGGTACGTCTCTGAACCATAGCAGTAATTGAACTTCAGGGAGTGCTGCTCACTGTCTGAAGCAGAGTTTCATAGAAATGGATCCCTCTGGAATAATGCCCTGGGAAGAGTGACTGTGTCAGAGAGGGTTAAGGAACTTGGCAGGCGATTTTTCTAGTAAAGGCAGCAGAATGGGCCTTCTTGTCTACTGCCTCCACCCAGGAGTTGTTACACAGGCATATATACATAGACGTATGCTGTTATGTTGCACAGGATAGAACATGGGATCCTTGCTCACATGGCCTGCAGTATTTCACACTTGGTTTGTTAAAAGCTTACATGAGACTTAACAACCCAAGAAAACCTGCTTATCATGGCCATGCCCATGCAGGTCTTCATTGTCCTTCAAGTAGCAGCTTCTGCCTCCTGCCATCAGACACAACAGAATATTCAGCAGCTTTAAATAGCAGCTGCAGGCGGTTTTGTCCTCCTCATCCAGATGATGCTGTCTGGAAGTTTAGAATGTGCGACATTCACGCGTCTGCCAGACAGGATCATGGATATCCCACACCCTGGTGTGCTAGAAGCCTATACCGGTGCAAAGATACCAATACTGGGTCTCGAGACAGGGGTCAGGCTGCAGATGCTCTCTCCTGTAAAGCTTCTACACATTTGGCCTCATGCTATTAAGTATCAGATCAAAGCACTGTGGTGCTAATGAGGGCAAGCAAATTGTATTCCTGCCTGAAGGCTGCAGGCTCGAAGGCTGCAAATCAGCTCCTTCCTCATTTGCTATAGAACACCTAGGCACTGGGCTGATAATGGGAGAAAGCACTTGTTCTTGTGAACACTGGCCTGCAAGCTTGTGGATATGCTACTGGGCTGCCCAGCTAAAGCTTTCTGCACAGCAAGGGTTGGTTGTGAACAACACGATAGATTAACGAGAAATAAATCAACTAGAGCTGAAACGTGAAGGCCAATCTCTTCGTAAGCACGCAGGTCATCACCTTCATTCCACAGGTGATAGTCTCTTGTATTGGGTACTGTAAGAGAGCGTGCACCCTCTTAATTGTTCTCAAACCATGGTTTACAGTTTTATTTAAAACACTGCCTGTGGCTTAATTAACTGTAAGTCTTTGGCCCTCTCACCCAGGGAAAGACATTTCCTGCCACGTCCTTTGAGCTGCTGTTTGTTGCTTAGCTGCTCCTTGTTTGCTCTGCATGCTGCTTTCAGATCCATCTCGGTGACAGATGATGCTTGAGGTGAAGCTGTTGCTTTGCTCCCTTTCTTGCTGTTTAGCAGGAGATTGGAGCTGTGACTGGAATTACCTTCGTGCTTATGAATTTCCTTTTCCAAGACAAATGCTCTTGGAGAAGGCCTCAGGTATCTCCAATGAATGTACTACCTGTTGTTTCCTCCATGAAGTCAGTACTATAAAAAGAGAATAATTTGATGTGCTCCACTGAAAACAAACATCTCTGCCTGGTTTTGCTTTTGGAGGTGGTGTGTGCTACAGGTATGGGCTAAGCTTCTTGGTATGCAGTCTTCTGAGAAGCTGGAGAACAGGGTGAGTCTCTGGGTCTATTCCTAATCTGCTTTGGTTCCTCCTGACTCTGCTGTTCTTACCCCTGCTTTGTGCTGCCACTGGTGCTTGTTGTGTGCTACACTGGTCAGTGTGCTACAGGCGCAGGTTTGCTGTGTTGTTTCCATTTTTTTTTGTAATTGAATGCATTGACAGGGTGCTAAAGTGCCAACCTACCTGCAGGGCAATTTCTTTGAAGATCTGCTGAAGGGGACAGAAAATAATGTGGGTTGTTTTTTTTTTTTTTTAAAATATGTATTTAAAATTAAATATATTTAAATATATTTAAATATTTAAAGTGTATTTTCCCCTCCTCTAAGCTTTTACACAGAAAGAGTAGAAATACATGTTTTCACAGGCCCAGTCACCTGCATAAGCCAGTTCCTCTCTCAGACTGTGTGCCACTGGTTTCCTGAGGTGCTATGGTGATACACCTCTATTTCCCAAGCTGCCAGAGCGTATTTTGATCTCCAGCCTTGTGGCTAAGGAGTCCTTGGTTGATGGGTGGTTATCCTGTTTGCAGACTTGCTCTACTTCCAGCTTCCTACATGCAGCATGTTCCCCAGCTCCAGCATTAAAACGCTTGGGATTGCTCTTTTCCAAGTGTGTTGTTTCTCCGATTGCCTCACTTGTTCATTTACAGCTCACCACTTCTTGCTGTCTATGGTCACTACACACTGTTTAGAGCAGCAGGTCATAGCTTTAGTACTCTGTGCACAAGTCTGGTTCTGGCTGCCCTGGGGCTGCCTCTGCCCTGGGGCTGTAAGGAAGCCTGTGTCCCAGAATGAAAGTAAATATCGGGATTTATTTTGATGCTGTGGGAATTCTGCTTGGCACTGATGTCCAGTTTAAATAAATGATGTGTGCAGCGATGCTTGTACCTCGCCAGCAGTGGGACAGTAGTTCAGCTGACTGCCTACCTTTTCTGTGCTGGTAGCCTCGTGGAAGTAAAGAAGAGGGTCTAGATGGGACTGAAGGATTCAGACACTTGGGTAAGATTGCAGCTTTCCTGTGCAAAGCACTTGCAGTATGAGGCACTCCCTGCCTGTGCTGTTAGAGCACTTGGACCTTGCTTGCACCCAACAGCTTTCCTAACATTCAGTAGGAAGTCTAAATGTGAGCAGCAAAGTATTCTTAATTTCTTACCCCCTCCCCCTTATATTCCTGTCAGAAAGAGACCATGTCCTCACAAATGCTTTACATCAGCATTTTTGCAGAAGGACATGGAGCTGGGTGTCCCCGAGCAGCCCTCTGCCCTGCCAGCTCCTCATCTCCTACCGATTGTTTACCCATCACAGAGTGTGGGTCAGTTTGCACTTTCAGCCTCTTCATCTGGTCTGTGGTATTTCTCAGGGGGCTTTTGGCTTGCTTTCAGCAGCTACTGCGAGGTTTTAACTTCTTCATAATGTGAGCCTGCATGGGACAGCCTGATGCCCAGCAAGGTGACACAGAAGGGAGAACAGCTCTGATGATGCATTATGAACATTTATTCTGCCTGAATTTCCAGCTGTGGTCTTCTGTGTATAGTATAGTAGTGATACTGTATTATAATGCTGTAATGTCTGAATGTGCTAGAAAAGCTCGACTTTTATCTCAGAAACTTAACAAGTGCAGGATAGCTAGGTGTTCAGTCAGGGTTACAATATAAGTGAGTTTGGCTGGATCTCAGTAATTTCAGATTTGAAAAGTGGCAGTAGCAGCCTTAATAGGAGCCCAGTGCCTTCCCCACAAGAAGTGCCAGCCACAGCTCTAGCCTTTGCCACCACCATGTTCTGGTAGAAATCAATTTGTAACTTGTGCTGTCAGCCAAAGCATACCAAGCAGCTGGGTGATGAACACAGAGTTAGTACCAACAGCAGTTCATGGAATTACCTCTGTCCTACTCTCACAGCTCTCAGCCTCTCAAAAGTAGGCCTGCCTGATCCATGCTGTGGGGAGGCTTGCCTTATTTTCAGTCCATTTCCCTCTAGGAATGTAACTGTGATGGTTACATCAAGAGCCCAGTGACCTCAGGGACCTCTTCCCAGTAATGCCAGTCAGTGAAATGAAAATGAGATGTTGATGACATCTATGAGACACATTCCAGTTGCCTCTTAGGTTTTGAGTGGAGATGGAGTTAGACTGTCTCTTCAGAGAGCTGTCTGCTGGCAGAGGCAAGGGCAGAAGGTTGGAGGGAACAAAAGCAGAGCAAGTCGTGCAAAGCAGGGAAAAGGAGTGGTGAAAGCTGAAGTACATGCCTTAGAAGACAGAACTTGAGGGAAGAAACACTACTTGGGATCAAAGTTGACTTTGGAATAGGGTGTGGGAAGCTTGAGAAGGTAAACCTTAAAAGACTGACAAGTCAAGCTGTTTTGTGGACTAACAAGGTGATGCCACTTAAGGTCTAGTACTGCATATACAATAAGGGACATACTCCTCCCCCAGCAACCAGAAGTCACTCTGAATGCTTCAGAACTGGCAGAATCAGTCAAAACAAGTCTTTAAACAAGGATTTTTTTTTTCTTCAAGTAAGAAGTATGGAAGGCAAGAAAAAAACATGGGATTCACTCTAGGTAACTTAATCAATTTGAAATACTTGCTTCAGAAAGATTAGCCCAGCTGCACTGGGAACAGTTCACTCACAGCAGTATGAAGCACTGTAGGGTGTTAATGCAGAGAAGTACTATTGTTTGAGCAGAAGAGGTGGAGTAAGAAGGAACAGGTAAGAGGCCTACACTGTACTTGTGCTGTAAAATCACCACTGCTTGCAACAAGCGTTCCAAAGCCACCCAACCTGTGTCGTTCATTAACGGACTCATATCCACAGAGAGTATGTACAGTAAAGAGAAGACCCCTGCTTGACCTGGGTGCTGGGGAACAGGTGCTACTGCAGGCAAATAATGCACACTCCACAGCCAGAGGCACACAGGCTCCTTCCTCAGCCATTCTATATAAACAGGTACCATTTCTGATTTTATTTCATCATAACATACAGGTAATGCTCATGACACAACAAGATGAGAAACTCACATTGCTCTGAACCATTTAAACAGCCTGCCATACACCAAAGAACATTATATTCATACTGAACATGTACACCATTGACCCTCACATCCTCCACTTCACCTTCCAAACTTCTACAAACCATTTCCAGCATTGTTCAGGTATAGGACATAAGTTCAGACAGGAGACAGGGCACCACCCTGGGCAGGACATGGGGTTAAGGCTTTCTCCTACAGGAACCCCTCCCCTAACAATACTGAGCCCACAGCTTTGATTCATTTGGTGACTGTAGCCTATTGGAAATCATGAAGAGCCACAAGACCAGATTTTGGTTCCTCAGGAACTGATTAACCAAACAAAACCCAACCATACATATCTGTACAGAGAGAAGGGGAGAACACATGTGTGCGAAGGAGCACAAAGGACAGGAAGGTTCTGTTTCTGCCTCTAGGGATTGATTTGTGTTAGCCCCCCATTAACTGATTTAAATCAAAAACACAGGCTTTCACTGAAATCAGGCTGAGAGGAACGCTGCTAAACTGTTTACATAGGTATGTATACACACACTGGAGTATGTGTATATGCTGCAAATGGTTGTAATGTAATTGCTTTCACTTGATACATAAACAGAGACAAGTGGCAGCATGTTTAATGAATAACCACAACCTGACATGCTTTCCAGTGTGGTGTCAACCTACACCTTGCCTGGACTACCCCTTTTTCCGGCATCTTATACACCCACCATGAACACAGCCTCTGGGTTCACTTACTCCTGGTGCTGCCTCTCTGTGCCTTTCGTACTTTTCAGGATCAAGTTAATTAAGGTTGTAGCTTTCAGTGTTGTTTTGAACAGTCTGCTGTAGGAAATTAAAGTCACATCCTAGTCACAAAACAAAACAATGACAAAATCCTCTGCACTTTATAGTAAAACCTGAGATTTGAGTCACAAACTAGCTAAACTTACAGTAAAAAAAAAACAAACGTAACCCAAGCTGCTGACTTGAATCAGGGCTTCAGTTTGCTGCTGAGAATTTCTTTCTAAAGCTGTTGGCCGGGGGTAAATATTTGTAACACGTGAATTGCAATTTTCAGCTGCCTGCACTGAAACGGGACAAAACAGTATCGTTCCCCCTGAACCATATGTTCTGAGGGGTAAGATAACTCGTGCAGCTCCCATCGGAGCAGGAAGGATTAAGCTTTATGCTGTGCTTCTGGTATCACCCATTGCTGACCGTACATCAGCTTGAGCCATGGCACTGCATGAAGGGTGAGCAGGAGGGAGGCAGCTGGTTTGCTGTCAGAAGCAACTCAAGAAGGGCTGTGCCTAACTTCACATGAAGCACGTGTTTCCTTGGGAGGTGAGGATGTGTTACCAGCCAGCAACAGCCACATCACACATCAGCGCTGTGGGAAACCAAAACCCTGCACTGGGATGGAAGACAAGAGCCAGGACTGAGTTCCTTGCAGCTGCTAGTGCGAGAGGTAAGCAGGCATCCCACTGAAGCTGTCTCTTTCCAAATCCCCTCTCTTTCACTCCACACTAAGAGATGGGAAGCTGGAAGTCCCCTTCTGTTTCCCCTGGACAGGCAGCCATGTTTCTTAGATGAAGTCAGCACAACTGAAGAGAAGCTTCTATGTCCAAGTCCCCATCCATGTTAGGATGGGAAAAACTAACCACCTGCATTGCCCCCAACCCATGCGTGACTGAGACCATGCATGAAGAGCAGTTTCTTAATGGTACTGCTCAACTAAGGACAAAAGTCCACCCCAACTCAATTTCAGCTTTTAAAAAAACAGCCAGGAAAAAAGCCTTCAAGACCCACCTATGGAATTCTCAGCAGGCAAGAGAAGGATGTTGCGGTATTGTACTGGCTACTTCTCTTGGGCATAACCCTAAGCATTAACCATTCCATTACAGCTTGGAAGCCAAAGCAGCTGCCCCTCTCCCAGAAGCCAGCTTAGTATCAAAGCTACAAATACTGTTTTACGTTTCAAAAGACTGGGGGAAACAGTCATAGGCAAGGATGGTTCAATCACTGATTTTAGGAATTGTGCTGAACCAAGAAACACTTGTGCGTAGACAGCTTCTGGAGACAAAAGAGAAAAGAAAATCAAATGTGGCCAGTCAGTACTTGTTCACATTGCTTATGAACTGACCACCAGCATCTGGCAGCCATAAAGCCCTAGTTTATATGAATGTCTGAGGTACTGGGTTTGTTTTTCTCTGAAGCAGCTCTCTAACAAATCACCTAAAGCCTATCCATTAGAACAATAGTTACACCAGCATATTTACAACGGTCTGTGTGTCCAGACGAGCTGTGCTCTAACCAGTCCCTACGTCCTTTGGAATCACTCCTCGCCTCCTTTCTTACAGGAAAAAGGTCTCCCTCCAAAGGTTGGCTCAGTGTCAGGGCTAAGGTGCACTGGTGAGGACAGGGGGCGTGAGGAGGGGAGAACAAAACTACCTTTGATGGGGAGGAGCATGTTTCAGTGGAACCAGAGAAAGGGTTTGATACCAAGAGCTTCCTTTTTAAAGGCCACTGAAAGGATGTGCAATCCATTGCATATCATTGCTTTCTCTGCCAGGGACAGGTCTTTGAAATGTTCTGCCCTTCTCCAGGAAGGAGAAGGAGGAAAACCCAGTGGTACACTTGGTCTCCTCGGGCAAACCTGTCATTTCTTTGCCATACTCTAGTCCCTGCATTCACGCTGGAGCATTCACTCTCATTTCTTCCCTCCTCACCTGCTTTCTGCACAGTTTGTTCTTTTCAGATTTACAGGGACCACTCAAACGCTGAGGGAGCAGCCTGGAGGGAGATGCAACTCCGACACAGTCACATGAGCCTGTTGCCCTCAGGACACTTCAATGATCTCCATGCTGCCCGAAAAACTCGACTGACTGCCTACTTTGCCCAGTTCTTCTCTGGATCTGTTGTCTGACATGATGCTTTCCCCAAACTCCATCTGGCAGCTTCTGCGCTTAAACTGCTTCTCAAAAGAGCTTTCCTCATGCCAGCTCCGCCTGGAGTCACCGCGATCACCCTGCTTTGCCCTCCTGCGCACAGCACAGGCTTGGTCACAGCCTGTGGGTAGCTGACTACAGCTGTAGGTAGAGTAAGCAGCACTGTTCCCATAGATGGCAGAAGCAGAGTAGAAATGTGAGGACTCAGCTGCAAAATACCAGCTGTTGGTAAGGGACGTAGCCGATGTCTGAGGAGCCAGGATGTCCGAGTGCCAGCCTTTGAGGCCAAGCCCCGCAGCAGACTTTGCCAAATGCTGCTGGCTGGTGGAGAGACCAAACAAGAAGTTCGTTCGGTAGTTGTCTTCCATGCTGCCGCTCCGGTGGAGGGGGTAGAGGAGTGAGCGCTGGGTGGTGGTACTGCCACTGGCTCTCCCCAAGTGCTGCCGCTTGCTCTGGCTGTCCAGCTGCCAGGGGGCCTGGGGTTTCTTGGGAGGGTTTGCTTCCTCTTTGTCAGGGCTGGTTTCTGGGCTCTGCTCTGAGACCTCCTGGACAGGGGAGAACTGACACAACTTGCTGCTGCCCTCTAACGCAGTTGTGTGTTTGTAGTATTCCAGCGTGTCTTCAGAGGAGGCAAAGCCCTGAACTGATGCAGTCACACAGCTGCTACTTGCTGAGTAGGATACAGATTTGATATCCAAGGAAAAAGACCGCTTCAGCCGGTTGCTGTCTTCCACCTTATCCAGGGAGACGTGCAGTCCATTTATGCCCTGGACCAGCGAGCTGTCTTCCAGAGGGGGCAAGTGGCTGCTGCAGTCCATGGGCTTCTGTTCCACGATCTCAGAGGTAGCGGTAATGCAGAGCTGGCTGGTGGAGAGGCTGCTCTGTCCTCCTTCTGGGACCAGCATGTGCTCGCTGGTCTTTTCCAGGTGCAGAAGTTTCCTCTTACTGATATGGCCAGGCTGACCGCTCTGGTTCTTGATCTTCTTCTCAAAGTCCAAAAGCTGGCCCAGGAAGTTGAAGTTGGGAGAAATGGTCGGCCTTTTTTCTTTCACAAACCTGGAAAGAGGGGACAAACAAACTGAGAATTAATTTAAGGAGCTGCTGTTCAGACCTGAGACAATCCTACAGCAATTGTATGGATTTATGGGAATGCCTGGACTGAGGTTCAGTCAAGCAGATGTAACTTGACGATGGAGTTTAAAAAAGGCAGCTTTTAAACAAGATAATGCTGAATGCTCTCAGTTGTCTCCATACATTACTTATGATGGCCACAGCAAGGTTTAAGTGAATAATTTTCCTTATTTTGCTTCACACGAGGGATCTCTGCTCCCTCAGTTTCTGTCCAGAGTTAAAAACTCCTCTAGTTCTGCATGAACAGCTTCAGAGCTCAAGCCAAGGGCCCTTGGCCTCACCTGCACTACAGAAAGCAGATCACCATCCCCACCATTCACACGGATGAAATCTCATGTGCCTTTCATCTCTCTCATGCTGTTGTTAACTGCAGTGAGTGCTTCCTCCCCTGCTTCTCTTTGTTTTGCCTGACAAAGAGCTCTGATGTGTGCTGACCTCATACAGCAAATGCCAGCAATTTCTACCCCTCTGATATTGAACTCTGATCCAATAATCAAAAACAGAAAACCAGAAAGCAGCAAGTGCAGCATCAAAACAAAAACATGTAGGTGTTGAGCAGGAAAGGGCAACATTACTACCAAATCACTGGCAGAGTTCACCTGGTTTTGAGTCCTTTAGCAAGAAGCCTGACTCGCATACACTTCAATACTCAGTTGAATATGGAGAGGGTGCAATGCATACTTACAATGTTTTCCTGAACCAGGACTCTAAACGTATGAAAGACTTAGGTAGCAGAAGTCATGTCATACACTTCAAAGTTAAATACAAAAGCATACTTCCTACCTGCCTGATTTGCAGTACAGCTAAGTAAGTGCTCTCTGCTTTTTACAGGCTGCAAAACAGAAAGCTGCCCAGCTTCTTCCTCCTCTTGGAATTAACAAGGGAAGCAACCTTGAAGAGTTAAATCTAGCACAAACACACATGTAATTAATCACTGGGAAAATTAAATATATTGAAAACAAAACCTATCTGGGGATGGGTACAGAAGGTGAGCGTGCAGCCATTAAAAATGGCACGTGCAATATTCAGAGGTGTACTTGTGCATGTGTGCATGCAGTAGCACAACTGCAGGCAAGCACATGAAAACTATCAAACAGAACTTACATTTATGTATTTCCCAAGTTGCCAAACACTAGCAGGGAAAGTCCAGCTGACATGATGACCCAGAATATCAAAGTTGCACAAACTGATAGTGGAAGCTTCCACCATGAAGTGTAACACTGTCAGAGAAAACTAGTAAGTCTCCTCAGGAGAGATTCCTTAGGTTGAGCTCTTTACATTTGAATTTGGGGGCTTTTATTCCAATGTAACCAATTCACTCACAAGAATTTATACAGTCTTTGTTCACTTCTTTTCCAGTCAAAGCGAGTTGTGCTTGTTACTGGGTTATTTAAAGCAAGATTCTTCTGGTCAACACTGCAATTTCTAGCCTGTGTTCTGACAGCCATTAAATCTCTGTTCCTTCCACTTTCTCCTCATCTCTCTCCAAAATACTGGGGAGTCCTAAATGTAAAACTAGCTTTTTAAAACATGAGAAGGGTACAAGGAAGGCTACTGGATCCCCCTCACAAGTATTCAGGTACTGCAAACTTGGTCATTTCAAAATGTACTCTTCTCCAACTGGCAAACATACACAACGTTTCATGTTGATGTTTATTTCCCTTCTATAGGCCATTAATACAAAATCTTTATTTCCTCAGCTCTCTCACTTCAAGTAATCACCTTTTTATTGTAGTAATACCATCAAACATTTCTCCAATGACTTTCATTAACTCAGAGAAAAGTAGTTTTCTTTCAAGCTCTGCCAACGAGATCCCTGACCAATGAATGAAATGGGCTGCAGACGGTTCTCACTAAGCTGTATTAAAGGAAATACTGTGAAATACAACATAAATTCCAAACACAAAGAGAAGGCAGCCGGCGGTGATTAATCCTTCACACACGGTTCACGCTTCTGGTTAAGAAGCAAACTGGAGTTTCATACAGAGATTCCATGGAGGAGTGTAGAAGCAGCACCACTTCAGAAGCTCTCTGCAGCTGTGCATTTTACAAGTGCTCAGTATCCTACAGCTCTAACCTCCAGACAACTGCATCCTGAGACCAGACAGGTTTCTTTCGTGACTAAAGCTCATAGCTTGCACAGTATCCATCCACATCCACTAATTCTTCCACACTCTCTATACTTGTATACAGTTTTCAGCTATGCCTCTTAATCAAACCTGTTTCACCCTGCATGTTGAAATGACTGCACAGCACCAATTGTCAGAAGGCTCCAGGAATAAACTAGAAAACTTCTAAAGGCAATGGCAGCAGGTAATTCAGTTATCCTTTACATATGCTCTTCTCACTGCATACATAATTCATCAGCTTAAAAGAAAATGCCCCATGGAAATCATGCTCCACAAGGGAGTTTAAATGTTCATCTTTCTGTCCTCATCAGTGTTTTAAAGATGACAGCAGCAAACACTGATGATTTTGAAGGTACCCTCTAGTTGTGGTTTAAACCCAGCTGGCAACCCAGAACCATGCAGCCACTCGCTCACTCCCCCACCCTTTTTCTCCCCTCTGCTTCTGGAGGGATGGGGAGGAGAATCGAAAGAATGTAACTCCCAGGGGTTGAGATAAGAACAGTTTAGTAACTAAGGTATAACATAAATCACTGCTGATACCACCAATAATAATAATCACAAGGGAAGAGAATACAACAGCTCATAACCCACCAACCGATACCCAGGCTGACTGAGCAGTGATCTAACCCTTCTGGGTAACTGCCCCCAGTTTATATATTGGGCATGACATGCTGTGGTATGGAATACCTCTTTGGTCAGTTTGGGTCAGGTGTCCTGTCTCTGCTTCCTCTCGGCTTCCCCTCCCCTCTGGCAGAGCATGAGACTCACAAAGTCCTTGGTCAGAGTAAACATTACTGAGCAGCAACTGAAAACATTGGTGTTATCAGCGCTGTTCCCAGGCTGACAGTCAAAAACAAAGCACTGCATCAGCTACTAAGAAGGAGAAAAAATGACTGCTACTGCTGAACCCGGGACACCCCTCCACCTGCCTCAACACAATTGTTCAAATTGCTTCTGCACAACACAGCTATGCAGCAGCTGTGCCTATACAGCCCATCATAAAGAAAACCATCATTTTCTGTATAACACAACAAAGCAGTTTGTTAAATGAAATACCAAAGTCATGGTAAACCGTATCCAAGCCACCTCTAATGCAGTAAAGTGTTCACAATCCAAATACAGACAAAAAATAGGATTTGAAAGGTTAAAAAGGGAAGGAGGGAGGGAAGAAGGTCTCCACAAAAAAAAGAGCTGATACTTCAAAATACCTTCTCACAGAGTTTCTGGTTGGCTTTCTTAATTCCTAGACATTTCACCTGCAGTCAGTTCTTTGAAAGCATTACCAAACTGCAGTCAATAGAGCCAGCCTAGCATTTGTCATAAGCATGATTGTAAATATCCTCAGTTCTCTTTCTTTAACCCCATCTCTTCCATTCTCTCTCTGACTTACAAGATACTGTTGTGCCACAGCTGTATGTGTACATGCATCTATACACACACATTTAATAAGCAGTTTAAATTCCATGTATTTGCCTACTTGGAGCAAGGACCAAGATCAGCGTTTTGCAGGTGGGCAATTAATACTAGCTGCATCATGTCTGCACAACACCATTCATTTGCTTTATGGAGGAAGCCTACATTTAAAACAACAGCATGTGGATGCCAGTGAGCTACCAGATAAAATAACATCTGCTTCTACCTTTGGTCATATAAAATCTCAGAATGTTTGGGTTGGAAGGGACCTTAAAGATCATCCAGTTCCAACCCCTGGGCAGGGGCACTTTCCACTAGACCAGGTTGCTCAAAGCCCTGTCCAGTCTGGCCTTGAACACTGCCAGGGATGGGGCAGCCATAGCTTCTCTGAGCAACCTGTGCCAGTGCCTCACCACCCTCATAGTGAGGAACTTCTTCCTAATGTCTAATCTAAATCTGCCCTCTGTCAGTTAAAAGCCATTCCCCCTTGTGCTTTCACTACATGCCTTGTAAAAAGTCCCTCTCCACATATACAACCTTTATCATGTATGCATACATATACACGATATATGTTAATAAATGTAACCTTTATCATTCATCTTAAGAACAAGCCAACAGGCAAAAGAATTAGTATAAAGGGAAATTTTCTCCTTACCTGTAAGCTTCATCTAAGGACATATCCATTCTCTTCATGATATATGCAATAGCGATTGTGGCAGAGCGAGAGATTCCAGCTAAACAGTGCACTAACACGCGACCATTTGATGCTTTTGCTTTTTCTACATAGCAAAGAAATTGACAAGTGTCAAACTCAGCAGCATTTACACCATGATAAAAAGTTTGCAAAGAAATCGATGTTATTTCAAATTGTGCAAAACTTCCAAACTAACTGCTAATTGCAATCGCATGGAAGCTTTAAACAAGGATCACCTATTTTCTCTAGCACTGTATGGCATTGAGTACAGAAAAAGCATGTGACTACACACAGGAAACATACTGCAGTTACAGCATACCGCATTTCAGTGTGCACATAAACAACCCTATTTAGATATCTGTGAAAGGTGATTGTTTCTAATTTTATAGGCAAGTAAAAAGCAAGCATTCATGATGGAACAATCTGTCCAGTTCAGATTTGGCTAGCTTGCTACTCAAAGGTAAAGACAGGATCACTAACTTTAATTATCTAATTGGCTCTCTGCAGACATGTTTCAGGCATCTACCAGAAAGCAGACTTGTGCTCTTAAAAAGTCTCTTTGTTGCTGAACATGCACATCTGTAAGTGCTGGAACATGCAGTGGCAGAATCTCCCTATGTTACTTTGCTTCTGTGCTTGTAGAATGATGGAAATCATGTATGGAGATCCTTCGTATTTTCATACCAGCCAGACAGGACTCAGGTCTTCTCCAGCTCAAACAACAAGGCGGACATGAAGGAATTCAAAACTGTTTTAGAGAACTTTCTTCTCACCTATAAAATCAACCGATTTATCCAACCAAGGCAAAATTTTCTCACAAAAGCTGTCGTTCACAGGCACTCTCAGGAAATGGGATTCTGGAATAAAATCAGGCTTTGGACAAGTATTGCTGGCGTTCAGTACATAGCAAATATCATTCTGCTGCATCAGCTCCTAGGAAAGAGAGCAAGATTAAGCCTAGAGAAGTCAAACGGTACCTTTGGCACACTACAAAGCTGAAAACCAAACTGAAATGCGTGTTGGAATTGTAGCTGTATGAGGAACATTATTCTGTGAGGCAGACAACTCAGCTTTTAATTCTTCATTCAGTGTCCAAATAACACATGGAATGCAAAGCCCTTAAAAACAAAGTTCACAGAGAGAAATAGTTATAGAATACCTTCTGCTGCTACAAAGCATCACTTTCAAGAGAATTACTTATTTACTCCTTTGGTTTAAATTCTCACTGTGCAAGCTGACAACAGAACACCAAACACTTCCCACGTGTAGTCTGCTGACCCAGATATGTGTTTTCTGGATCATATACCTGGTAAGACTGAAGTTGCCCCATCACAGATACTGGTGAGAAATACAAAATGATACAATGCCTCCTGCAGTCACCTCTTAAAAGTGCCCATGACTTCCTTGTTTCTAAGGCAACATGCAAAACTCACTCAAAACCTTGAGAGAAAGCTGGGCAAGAGCTGAAGGGCTCGAATTAGAGCATTTCCATGCAGCATTCGCTGCAGTTTTACCACTTTGTGGTTTATGATTTAGTTGCTCAGATTGCAGTTTTCAGTCTTTACTCCTCTTGCACCTCAGAGACTGGCACAGGAACAAGCAACACTCAATGTGCATGAGTCAACTGGGCTTTTTATGTAAGTCAATTTTCATGACCGCAGATGAAAAACTGACTGTTTTCTGCACCTTTCCATGCTCATTGTATTTAGAGTTGTGCAAAGTAGTATCAGATGCTACTGCATTGATTGGTACCTTAATGCCAAACAAAGTGAAATAAGAACTAGAAAACCAGAGATGGCTCTGCCAGAACCATCCAGTCTCCTACAAGTAAGCATCTGGACACAGAAAATCAATTAAGCAAGCTGGAGTAATACTGGTTGAACTACATCTCTGGTTCAGATATGATCTGGGCAGTGACTGACATGCAATGCTATGCTTGGACAGTTACACTGAATGCAAACCCTGGGGAGCTTTTGGCCAGATTTCTATAGAAACTAAAGTGAAACATTAAAAGAGTCAAAAAAAAATCTAGTTTCAATCCTTTTGCTTTTATAGCAATTATAGAAAAAAGTTATGTCAATCCACGGGAGCATTAGCAAGAATGAATTCTTACACTGCAGATTTCAACTGGAGGTCTACCAGTATGAAAATATAGTCAAGAAATGGTCCCTTCTTCCCCATATGTATATTTCTGCAAGCATAAAGGTACTTTGTTGAGGAGAAACAGGAATATGGCTAATTAGCTGAAAAAACATAACTACATCTTGTTTAAATCGGAGCAGCCTGAATAGTATATAATATATACTATTAATACATAACACATTAATTATATTTACTAATATATACAAAATATGTATTAATTATATAAAAGACATATTAATATATAATAATAGCCTGTGACGTTGAGTACACAACACGTATGTCACGGTGTATGACGTAGAAGGGATGTACACACACACGTGTATGCATGCATGAATTAAATGTTCAATGAGAATGAAGGGGAGAAGAGAATCTACATCAGTCATTTGCAGAGGAAAGAGCATGAAGTCCAACCAGTAATGGTAGTAAACAGAGAATTTACATGAATTCCTGCTAGGAGCTGTGTTTTGTTGCCTGGAGCAAAATTAGGGGCTCCTCCAAGCTTTCATCCCAAGCCCCTCAGCACATTCAGAAGTACCTGAAGGTGTGGGCACTCCCAAAGCAAATCATCAGAAATAGAACTGGCAGCAATGGTAATATAAAATAAAAGGGTTAGGTGTGTCAAAGTAAGTTCTCAGCCTCACTGCTTCTTACCTTGCTGGTTTCACTTCCAGTGAAGTCAGCTTCTCAAAGATGACAGTTACTTCCAATATATCACAGGTTTCCCCCTTCTTTCACATTCCCCCCATGCAAACACCAGGCTCCCTTCAGCTCTGATTGCCTTTCGTAGCCAACCCTATTGCCCCTTCCTCTACTGCATTTAGCTCCCACACACAAACAGAACTACAAGTTTAAAAGCAGGAGCGCTGTAAGGAAGTAGGGGAGTATTTGGAATGATCCACAGAGGGGATGTATTGGGAATGGTTTCTAGCCAAAAGGAGCTAGTTACCACTAGATCTGCAATACCTTAGGTGTGTGAGGGAGACCCCTGATCCCCAACATCTCTGCCTCATTGTCCTGGGCTACACAGCTTTCCCCTTCTAGGATCCCAAGGTCTTCAGCCTTAACTTCTGTAAAATAAGTATCTACTTTAGATCACTATGGTGAAATAAATCCCCCAAACCAGCTCACCTGCTGTTGTTGCTGCTCAAAGGTGAGGAGCAACTGGAATAGCAGGTACAAAAGTACATGCAGGGTCAGGTCATGAACGTTACCATGTATAAAGGAGTGAGGTAATGAATGTACCACTAAGGGGAGGGTCACGAATTCAGAAGAATTGAAAATCTCATTATTTCTTTTAAAGCATAAGCACTGGTGGGCTCCACAGGCCAACCGTCGCAATTCCACAGTTATGCAAGGTTTTTGATGTGGAATTGATTATTCAAATGGGAATAAGGTGGCTGCAGATGCCAAGTCTGAAATCTCCGAGCCAAAAAAACACCCAAAAATGTGTTAGTGCTTGTCTTTGAGACTAAGGCTAAAGAAAGAAGTTATGCTTCCTTCTGTTCTAAAGTATCAATCATAGCCTGTGCAACACGCTCCAATATAATAACCTTAACAGTGCCTTCATTGTAAGGCACCCAAGAGGAAGAAGTGAATTATGACGAGAGGAAGATCCAGAAATCCTAATACTAACAACTCTGTGAAAAGAAGGTAAATGCTCTTTTGTCAGTTTATTTATTTTATGACTAGTTTTATGACTAGTTTAATCTGAAAATTAATGGTACCCTAAAATGTTATTTTGCTCCAGGAAATAAAATCCAGGTCTGGAAGAAAAGAAATAGTTATGTAAGCAGCACAGCAGAAAGTTTTACAGTTTAAATGCCGGTACAAAACATGAGACGTAAGTAGGAGGCTCATTCATGCCCATAACCACAATGCAGATTTTTTCTACTACACTCACTTTCAGCAAAAACAGTCATTCCCACGTATGTCAGAATTTAGCTTGCCCCTCTTTCACAAAGAGCAACAATGATCTGTAACAGTAAACACCCTCTTGAGGTACCGGCAGTATATCACACTGAACTAATCACCATGTATCACATTGAGACCCAGAACCTGAAAGAAACTTCTCTGTTGGAAAGTTTATGAAGACCTTTTACGAAGTTTTCAGTGTTTTGACATTGCAGATAAACATTATGAATATTTTCAGAATTAATCACTTAGAAATCAGTAAAGCAAAAAAATATAAGAAGGCTTTTCTGAAGTAAACACTGGGTTTGCTGAAGGACACAAACCAAGCATCTGTGTTTGCATATCCTTCATAAACAAAGCACTATCTGCTTTATCAGAGGTATTGATGGCAATAAGGTCATGAATGCAGGCTGTCCTGCAACAAGACAAGCATTTCCCTATGCGTGCACTCATAGGTAAGCTTATGAACATTCTGGAAAGATAAGCTCATCTCGGTAAACCGTGCTGAAGCTTCACATCTTTAAATCATCAGCTTTAACTGTGGTGCAGATTATGAGTTCTTTCTGCAGATATTTGTGAGACATTTTAGAGAAATGGTATGCCTGGTTAATGGAAGGAGTCATGGGGACTCAGATAGCATCTGAAGGCAAAAATAAGGTTAAAGGTATTCAACATCTTAACAGTTTTGGGAATCTTACTGCATTTCTTAAGGCTTTCTGTTTGATTGGGTTTTTTAATCTGGACCTGAATAAAACCCCCTCATATTCTTACCAGAAAGCTTGTTCCCAGTAGCCAACAAACCATCAAGGTCTTTAAACCAGAGCAAGGCCACTAAACCACTTATCTCCTGGACTGTCCTAACAGACAGAACTTGGCTACTTAACGCTGCTTCTTGTTCTCTTTTGAACTTTCTCCATTTCCCAGCTTTCTTACCATGTATTGGTATTTCTGGGCAGTTGGTGTAGTAAGAATCATCCTCCTTGCTCTCCCCAGCACCTCTGCCATAGGGTCCAGGCTTCCTCAGCAGCAAGGTGTGTCGAGATCTGCTCTTCATGTTTCTAACATGCCTAGCTATTGCTAAATTTTAGCCGAACCAAGAAACTGATTAAACCTAGGAAACTGGAGGGTGCCGATAGCTGGGAAAACTCAAATGGATTCTAAGAGGTAGAAATCATAACTTGTTCCCTCAGCTTCTTTGGGTAAATAAAGTTACCAATATTGAAGATGGAAGCTATTTTAAATTTTCCAAGGGCAGTCACAGAAATTCAAGAAGCAAGACACATCTACTGGCACTAAGGTCTACTTCAGTGCAGCGAACAGTGACTGCTCAGGCTAAAGCACTGCCTGGTTTTGTTCAAAGAGAAAAAAGGTACAAAACCCAAGTGGATCTGAAATCAGAAGATCTGTATTTGTCCTAAAATCAGGTAGGAAATCTAAGAGGTATTTTTATCGTCAATGGAAGAACTTCCAAAGGACTGACTGTCAAGGATGACACCAGACAGTAAGAACTTACTGTGGATTGTATGCTGTTGTTTTTGTGGTTTTCCATACAAAATGGGAAACAAAGTAATCCTGGATCATAACTGCCAAGGATAAGTGAGGAAGTACACACCAGACCAACTCCTGGGGGGTTTGTATTAATTCTAAAATATCTGCAGCTGTGTCCTTCAACACATGCTGAAATAATATCTAGATTGTAGATTAATAGGCAAAAGAGCCACCACCAGGGCTGAACTCTTCCCACAGATGACTCTTGACACACTCAGGGCTCACCAATAGCAGTTTTAGCCTCCTCGAGCCCTGTCGTTAAACTTCTGACCACTGTTACCACTTGGATTCCTTTCCTGGTGAGGCACACATACTGCGCCTGTACCCAACACCTATTCATCAGCACCAATTTAGTGCAAGTAAAGGGAACAGCTTCTTTCCTCTCTCTGGAATTATTCACCATTTAAGAGTCACAGCAGTGGAGTTCCAGTCACATCCTAATTGAAGTAGGACACCCATGGCACTAGAGGAGAACAAGTTCCCTCTTTACTCCCACTGTCACCTAGGGTAGCACTTGCCATTCACACATTGAAACAAACAGCATAAAAGTATCTTTCTAATACTTTACTACTGAAAGAAAGGATTTTGTTTTATTTTTTAGATTAATTAGTTCCTGCTGTCTTTTTTCTGGGGACCACAAATTACCTCTGTGGTTGGAAAAGTAATAAGCTGCTTTGATATCCATTAGAAAAGAATCAAGTTTGAATTGCTGACTTGCTACCTGGCAGTCAGATGACCTTAAAGGGCAAAGTATATAAAATGACTGCTGACTATCCTCCATATAAAAGATTTTTCTGTGTACTCTATTAAAGCATAATTACCTTCTACATAATTGCTTATGTGTCAAAAATCGCCTTAAAACAATTGTGAAAACTCTAAAAATAGCCTATTAATGGCCAGACTTGGGATGGAGTGAAAGTAAGAAAAAACATGGTCAAAGTATATTAATTTGATCCAATTACAGGACTATTAGGATAGTTCCTGTCTTAAGCTTTACACATGGATAAAAGCTATACACACAAGCCTGCACATAATTAAGGCAATATGCTAAGATGAAGCACTTCCCTCTCCCTCTCCCCCATCCATGTACTTAATGCCAGCTTATAAAGGCTGTTGGAAATTCAACTAATGAATAGAACGGCAGAAAATATGTGAGGGAAGAGGGCACATGCAGCAGAAGTAGTAAAAATGCCCTTATGAAGGAACACAAGATGCAGACTGTAAGCAGCATGAGTTAGTCTCCTCGTGGATGCAAACATCTGGGAATATACATAAGAATATAGACTGGTAGCAACTTGAGACAAGATCTTTCAGGCAATTGATGTTCCAACACCCTACAAGTGCTATATTTAATGACTTTGCCAACTATTTTAAGTATACCAAAATATCCTGGGCTTTTCTTCAGGAACAGAAAGTATTAAATGCACATGTATTTAGAAACAGTAAAAGTTTCTTAGTGCAGTGCTACCATAAAACTTCATTTTAAATGACCCCACTGATTGTCCAGGTCTGAACATTTTATTAGGTGCACAAAGATTTGTTTGCAGTAGTACCTCATTATACAATTTATGATATATAAGTGCTATTTTTTCCAGCACTTGAAGGAAATACTGAAAACGAGACAATCTTCCTTTGTCCTGCTGTAACTAGTACTATAATTGTGTTAACATTTGAGACCTGCCAAAACAAACCCATCAGAGCTATGCACATGAAGTACCTGACCTGCTGTAATGGCAGATTTGATAGTTTGGTACTGGCTGATAGGTAACTGAGGAAGAAGATATTATAAAATCTTCTCCAAGATGAAGAAAGGAGACCAAGTTTCATGTTACATGCCACATGTATTAATCATATGGTCTGTTTATCCTTAGTTCTCACATAGCTTTCCATGGCTTATGCACAGACAGCTATTAACTATACCTATTTGAAATCTTTCACATCTGTAATGATGCAGCTTGATAGAAGCACAAAGACACATGAAGATTATATACACATCTAAGTAAACAACGTGATAGCAAGAACACTCACCTTGTTGAGAACATCTCGCTGACACCCAAGATAGAGATGAGGCAGGATTCTGGTTGGGCCATTGTTGGAGACAGGTAGGCAGGGTTGAGAAATGCAAGTAGGGATGAGCGTGGATTTTCCTTCACAGAGACCAGGAAAAGAGCTGGAGAACTCAGCAAATCCACCTGTGAGAGGAGCAGTGTGTATAATTTACATGCAGTGCTCTAGGCATTGGTGCCCACACCACTTCTGGTAAAGCAGCTCTATTTCATTTTTGCTTGGGTAGTTCCTAGCTTCCTGCCCATCACAAGGGCTGCACTATATGTCTGTGCTACTAACTGTGGTCCAACTGGCCTTACCCACAGTTAGAAAACAAACCTGAAGAAACCTCTAGCAATGAACTCTGACTAAATACGTTCTCACAGAAGCTAGCCAGCTTTTTCCAAATGCAGCTAAACCCCAAGCTCAGCTCATCCTCATACTTCATCTTGCAAAGAAGTCTGGAGAAGAACCAGAGGCAGCTGCTTAAATCCATACGTTACAGGCTTCTCTTGACTGTTTTCACCATTTAACAACCAAACAGTAAGGGTGAAAGTTGCAAACAACAGTGAAAGTCCTCAGCTATTTCCTCAGATCAAACCATAGAGACAAGTGGAATTTTAACTGAAGAAAGGGTGATTGTGACCCTTTCAGAACCAGTCCCCTTTTTATCATCAAGGAATTGAGGTATTAGCTTGTTAAATCTGCCAAATGCTATGTTCACTATTATTACAGTTTGAAGACATGAATTAAAATTATTCAGGAATAAGATAATGTAATATTCTGTCATGGTTTGCATTACCATTGCCTGAATTATGCCTACTCTTTGGACTTTAAAATCTGCATCATGAGTAAATGTAGAAAAACCTCAAGGTAACAGCCATGTGTGTATCAGCCATGTGTGTAACAGCCTGTTCCACTTGATCACACAAAAGCCAAGAAGCAGATTTCAGAACAAGTTTTACGCACAGCAATTCCTGTTCAGGCTCCTGATTTAATAAAAAAAAAATTATAACCCCCCCCAACAACAAAAAAATCCAAACAAAACCCAAACGAACAAAACCCAACCCAAACTGTGTTTATTTTGTTAGGCACGTTATTTTAGTCAACAATGACAATGCTCATCATGAGGCTATGAGGGCGAGGTTGGCATGTATGAGATGCGCAGGGGGATGCTCAGCTAGGCACAGCCCATCACAGATCCATACCCCAAAATGGAGAAGCGAATGAAGGGGGACAATAAGGGTCTGGCTCTGATGTTTTCTAATCCTAGTAACTGGTTTCCTCCTCCTTGCTTTACAACCTCCCTGTTCAGGAGCACAGGTGTCACTTTTTCAACATATCAATTGTATGACAGGAGGAGTTTACCAAGCAATTCTTTCACGTTTTTCCATATGGCATAATGTTTCCCCCCTTTGTTACAGGAAGAAATCCTTGAATTTACAGGCATTATACACTGCTTGGATAAAATGTAAGACAAAGTTTCCAGCAGTTCCAAGACAGTTTGGGGGAAGAAGAAATCAAATATTGCTCTTTGGTTTCATTTGCTTATTCTTTATTTCTTGGGAAGATTGTTGATTGCTTTCTGGATCCTCTCTGACAGAGAGAAGTGATTCTTCCTCTTTCCAACGAAGTTGCACAAGCAAAGGAAAGATCTTACGTCTGTGCTTTCTTTGAAGAAGACTACATGGGTAAAGCTGTATGACCAAAACTCAAGAATTTTCCCAACTGCCTATGGATTGGTCTCGCTTCAGTATGAACACTGCAACAAGAAACTGCGCACCAAGCTAATATGCAAAACCCCTGAGAGACTTTGGGAGGTAGAACTCATGCTCTGTCATCATCAGTGTTAAGGAACAACTCTTTAGTTTTTATTCTAGGGCTTTGTCAAGGCAAATCTGAAGTGATTCAAGATTAGATGCTTCAACACTTGCTCTGGGACATTCATCCTTTCAAAGGTATTTATTCCACGTGTCTCTACTTCTAACACAGATTAGGCCCCCGTGAGTCCCCAGAGCTGAAATCTATGCACAGTCTACAAGACAAACCTCTTAAAAGTGCTTTAAGCACGCAGACTGGCTGTACACTTCTGCTGTAAAGGAAGCAGAACATCTTCAATAAGCAAACTTTATACATTTGGAAAATGAATTTAGTTTACAGGTGGGAATGCAGAACAGAAAATCGAGCTTTGAAAGAAAGGTGGGATGCGCTTAGTTTCAAATTCTGTAATTTGAGAATGACCTTTGCATCAAGGCAAATTTCTTCTCGTAACCTACCTCAGTTGGAATAGAGCCATTGACAGCATTGTGCACTTTGTTTGAGTAAGAGAAAATATGCTTTTCTTCTCGAGCTAGTTTCTAAATAACACCCTTTATCCCTCCGCTACTCCAGGCTCTGTAAATAATGCATCAATCACAAAAAAAGTTGAAACTTGCAAGGGAAAAAGTATTCTACAGGTCATTAACAAAGCTACTGCATTAATGAAGTTTCACTGAAGTCTTCAATAAACATAACTGTGCCCTGGAAATAGACGACTGACAAATAACTCCAAAATACACTCTCCTAAATAGCTATGAGCCATTCAGCTTTTCTGTATTCTTGTTGGGGAAACTGAGCTGAAACAGCTCTCTTGACATTCAACAGGGTGAAACCACTTCTTGTCTATTTGAATGTTATGGACAGAGGAAGTAGGAAACAAAGAAACATTTATGTATTATACATCCAACTATAAAATTTTCTTTTAAAATGTGTTTAAAAAGATCTCTCCTGCATCCCTGTAGGCTTTTGGTGAACTTATTTGCTCTACTTTTTCTGCTATCAATGAATTAAACGGAAAACTCTTCCACTACCACTCATGCAATAGTTCCATCACATCTGAAAACCTTGACAGTCAAGCATAATGAGGAAGACAGCGCATCTCCTCCTTTCTCAGTTTAAATTGGTGGCTTCTTCTATCACGACTCTATCCTCTGCCTGGTAGCAAGTAGCTATGTTTCCTACAGGAGTAAGATGATCATATTTCAGATCCTCAGGACAGCAAGAAGGGCATGCAACAAGCTCACTGCCCTGGACTTCAAGAGAGCAGACTCTGGCCTCTTCAGGAGCCTGCTCAGTAAGGTTCCATGGGATATAGCCCTAGAGGGCAGGGGGGCCGAAGACTTTTGGTTGGTATTCAAAGATCACCTACTACAAGCTCAGGAGTGATGCATCCCAACTAGGATGAAGTGCAGCAGGAAGGCCAGGAGACCTCCTTAGATGGAAAAGGAGCTGCTAAGAAAAATTCGAAGGAAAAAAGAGGTTTATAATAGGTGGAAGCAAGGACAGGTGGCCTGGGAAGAATACAGGGATGTTGTCTGGGAAGCTAAGGCCCAGTTAGAATTAAATTGGGCTGAGGATGTTAAGGATAACAGGAAGGGATTTGATAGGTGCATTGCAAATAAAAGACAGGCTAGGGACAACGTGGGTCCTCTCCAGAAGCTATCGGGAGAACTGGCTACCCTGGATTTGGAGAAGGCTGAGGTTCTTAATGACTTCTTTGCCTTAGTCTTCACTGGTAAATGTTCTGGCCATACCACCCAAGTCTCAGAATGCAGACACAGGGACTGAGAGAATGAAGATCCTGGACCCACTGTAGGAGAGGATCTGGTTTGAGACCATCTTAGGAACCTGAACGTATACAAGTCCATGGGACCTGACGAAATCCATCTGCAGGTCCTGAAGGAGCTGGCAGATGAAGTTGCAAAGCCACTGTCCATCATATTTGAAAAATCTTGGCAGTCAGGAGAAGTTCCAGATGACTGGAAAAAGGGAAATATAACCCTCATTTTCAAGAAGGGGGAAATGGATGAGCCCGGGAACTACAGACCAGTCAGCCTCACCTCTGTGCATGGCAAAATCTTGGAGTAAATTCTCACGGAAGGCATGCTGAGGCACATAAAAAACAACAAGGTGCTTGGTGACAGCCAGCATGGCTTCATGGAAATCCTGCCAGGCCCATCTGGTGGCCTCCTATGATGGGGCCTCGGAACTGATGGATAGGATAGAGCAGCTGATGTCATCTACCTGGACTTGTGCAAAGCGTTTGACACTGTCCCACAAAATATCCATGTTTCTAAATTGGAGAGACACAATTTGATAGGTGGACCACTTGGTGGATAAAGAAATGGCTGGAAGGCCACTTGCAAACAGTTGTGCTTAATGGCTCAATGTCCAGCTGGAGACCAGTAACAAGTGGTGTCCCTCAGGGATCGGTGTTGGGACCGGTCTTGTTCAA